>JAVIWC010000083.1:0-157476 GCA_031894815.1 Creontiades dilutus | reverse complement strand
ATTGATGATCAAAATCGTGCGGTTTGCGGACAAGCTCCGGCCGCATGTTCAATGCGTGTTGTTAGGGGCCCAAAGGGAACAGATCAGGCTTTATCATTCGCGAATAATAATAACGGTGAGATTATCTGTCTCGTCTTCCGTTCAGTCTGCCCCAGTAAACGTACACAATGGAAGTGACTTCAACTTCTCGCGGGAGGTTAGCTCTAATGTTCGAAGGTTTCCGATACCGATTTCACATTTAAATCGAAGAATGTACTTCGAGGGTATGCACTAATGATAAAAGAAGTGTGCTGGTAAAAAAATACAAGTGTCAAAAGCGAGCGCGGGAAGACTTGTCTGTTCCAGTACATACCATTTTCCGAGAGGAATTCAATCAATCTTTGTGGCGGAAAACCAGCAAATTGAAATGGCAGTGATGTACAAAGAAAACGACGTGACCTTGGATGGTTTTTAATCATGAACGAAGCACCAGCCACCGACAAGATGAATGCATTCTTGGGCTACTTCGAAAAACAATGGTTGGAAAATGACATCGTGCCAATCTCACTGTGGAATGTAAATGGCGAAAGACATGGCACCAACAGCGCTGTTGAGGGGTGGAATAGGAAGCTTAATTCCATTATTGGGATAAAGCAACCCAATGTTTTTTTAAATCTAAACTGAAGAAAGAGGCTTCTGAAGCTAGTTTCAAACTTTAATCATTCGAGATCGGTGAACCAGGCAGTAAAAGGAGAAAAACGTACATCCACGTGGATGAGAAGATTGAAGAGGCTGGTAAAGAGTTCGCTGCAACCAACGACCTCCACTCCTACCTATAAGCGTTGGCACACGTCCAAGAACATGGTTGACATAACTAATTTTTTATTTAAATTTGTTTGACTAAGCGAAAGTACCTATGTAGGTACTAACAGAGCCGACAAAGTTTAAAAAACGGCAGCTTATTCGACTCAGCAGCCAGTTCTAAGCCTGGAAGAATTTGAAGGAACTTTGACTACAAACAGCACGAATGATTCCCATATTCCCTCTACCGCAAGCTGACCGGGAACTGCACGACCGCAACTCGCACGCGCCCTAAGAAACAAAGCAGAAGTATGGCACCTCGCTAAGCTGGGTTAATTCTATAGTTTTCTTTTCTGGTTTAACAAGGAAAGAATGAGTCTACATACTATTTTTAAGAAATAGTACCACAATATTGGGCCAAAATAGAGGGAATGAATGAAAATTTCTTCACATTTAGTACCCAACAATAGGATGAAGAAACGGAGGAAGCTTTTCTGGTTATTAGCGCTTTTATAACATGGGCATAACATTAGGCTTATGCAAGAACGCTAGCAGTTAGTGATTAGGTTGGAGTACCCTAAAATCAGCAGTACAGCTGTCCCTCGATAATCCGGCACTTTTTAATCCGACATACTCGGTAGTACAACGCGCTGCCGGCAGCAACATGCATCTCCCATTTCTTTCCGTATTTCTTTTAAAAACTTACGTGTACTGTCATTTTGTATCCTAGTATTAATAAATTACATGTACCTTTACTGTTTCTTCCTTTTTTTTTTAAACTTCATTGTGTTAAAACGCATTAAGAATAAAACATCTTTGATAGTATGACATTTTTGGTAATCTGACACTCTCTCAGTCCTTCAACTGTCGGATTATCGAGGGACAGCTGTATTTTTATATTCAAGAAAGAATCTACCAAAGTCATATAGTGCAGAGGTACTTAATTTATTTTACTTACAAGATGCCCGGATGCCGTCTAGAGTACGGAAACAAGGTGACTGAAGGGTGTTGTCAACGAAACTCTTGCACAGATTCGACAACGAGTCACGAGGCGAACTTCGGCTGCAGAACGGCCCAGGTGTCTCGTAAATTGTTTGCCTTCGACGCCTGGGTGGTGGTGTCATTTGCTTCAAAAGAGACGATCTGCGTATACTTAAACTTTGCCGTAGGGATTGCAGTGAAACACATGGATCAGTAACGTCACCTGCAAATAGACACGCATCAAACAAATTTTGTTCAGTGTCAATAAGTGCAATAGAAACATAGGTATGATTAAGTTAACTAATAATGTGAAATCAAATTGAATTGCATTATCTAATAGAACATACGAAGAGTACAGGGGAAAAGGGAGGTAATTCACTCAATTCTAAATTTGCATAAAACCATGTGCCTTGCGTAGTGAAGAATGTGATAGAATTTTAATAAACCCTAAATCCACGGGTATAGGATCAAAATACGATTTTTTTTTAACCACTGATGTCCTCCTGGTGGGCCTATTGTGATTGGAGAAGGGGGTTGTTACCTCCAACTCCTTACCAGGCACTTTTGACTACCCAATCTGGGCACCCTGCCGAATCAAGCACTATATCCACTCATCGTCAGGAACTCCCTGAGATCCAAGCACTAACTGCTTGCTAATTACTGGTTAGGCATTGACATCCCAGTATGTTGTGTTCCAGGAAGGGGGGAAGGACGTTAGACACACAGGCGGCGATTGACGTTACGTTAGACACACGGGCTCATGAAAATTGAGTTTGACGTTAGACGCACAAGTTGCGTTAGACACACTTGTTTCCATTAAATGAATTCGGCGTGTTAACGCAAATTTCTTAGGACTGACTTCACTTCTTAGCACTGAAAAGTAAAGATTGATGGACATGTGTGGTTAAAAATTTGTGTTTCAATAGCTATGCCGAAGAGGCATGCTGTCAATCGTACACCTAAGTATAATATGTATAATACGGAATATGTATAGTCGTCGTTTTGATTTAGAAAAGGGGAATAAAAATCAATCTTCGCGTGGGTGAGGGCGGAGTTTGCTAAGGGATGGATGGGATCTGGGTAGAACACCTATACGAGTCCTTTTAGCTTTAAAGGCTACATGTTGCAGATTCCCTACTTCTGGAATGGAAAACCTGGAATTGAAAAAATGGCTTAGGTGCGAGATATCAATGTTTTGAGACAATCCGTGTGTCCAAGATAACTCGTGTCTAACGTAACCATCGCCCTCTGCTCACTTTCTCTCGCCGTGTGTCCAACGTCCGTCCCCGGCTGGAAGGTCCGCCCTTCCTCACCACGTTTTGGCGAATGAGAGGAGAGTCTTAACCTCTCCCGTTTTAATAATCCGAGGATCAATGGAAGCCTGTCCCCAGGTTAGAAAACGCTGTTTTGCCAGCACAGGGCAGTGGCAGATCACATGACAAGCAGTCTCATCCTCTGCCTCACAGAACCGGCAGAAGGTGGTGCCAGATTTGCCCATCTTTTACGATGCTAATAAATGCTAATGCCCGTCAAAATACGATACTGATAGTTCAAAGATCCTGTCATACGGGGGCCGTTAACTTTATGCGCTCCTGGTCGCAACTTGGGGGTCTACTTGTCCCTAAAAACAGCATACGAAAACATTAATCATCTGAACCGTCTCCATCAAAACGAATTTATTTACATACAAAATTGAAATGTTAACGGTCTACGTACGTTCAATATTAAAGTTAGGGAAATGATTTTTGTTTTATCTTATTGAAGTAGTTTTTAGTTTTTTCACCACAAAACCGCATCAAATACAGCAGGTCGTACTTTTCCTTGGAAATTGTCAACCTTTTTATGGAAGCAACAACAAAACCAGTTGGGAAAGAAGTCTCGTTTTTTGGCTGTTTCGAGGTGCTCATCGTGTTGGCCATCGAAAAACCTATGGAAAACTCATCATCAACCGAATTTCGTCAAAAAAGTTATCGCCCATTTCCCCTGTGCTCTTCATATTATTTAGAGTAAAACTGCTAGCTAATTTATTGTTATAAGGTGAGATTCCTTGAGCTGTTCAATTTTCAGTGCCCAAGGCATTTTAAGAAGACATTTCGATACTATTTATGTTTAAGAGGGAGAAGATGATAAGCTACCACACTTCAGGATATAAGAAGGTCCTGGAGAGTGTGGTAGGTAAATATGACATGAAGGATTCACTTAATATTTAGTCAACTTACCGCAATATGTGTTATTCTGGAGTCTTATTACTTCTTCAACAGATATCTTGAACCTCCTGCCTTTGTTGACATTTTCAGCGATGCTCTGATCTTCTAGTTTATGGAGTATAGACAAAGATCTCCTGTACTTTTTCCCAGGGATCAAGGTGAAGTGCTCCAACGGCAATTCTCCGACCTGATCACTCGACACGGAATCACTATCTGATTCTTCCATGACGCAATTCAAGTCAGGAGTCAGCAGGGCTCTACCAATTGAAGATCGTCCAGTTGGAGACCGCTCTTCACTGTACCTGCTCGATTTCCTCCTCATGTTGGGGGTACGGTTCGAAGTACTTTCCGGTGTTTCGGCGGGGCTGGATTTAGACGACAAGCTGGAACTTTCTTCTTCCATTTCTTCACCGTGCTCTTCCATATTTTCATGGAGGGGTTCAAGAGTTCTTTGCTCGTACAGACTGTGCAGGGATATTCGAGATGGTAAATTAGGCCTGTTGATCACTTCTTCCTCGTCTTCTTCTCGTTCGTGTGAAGACTCCCTAGACAGATCTTCACCTGATTGACAACTATCAGGACTACTATTTAACGATGCATTACTAGTGAGTGGAAGCTCATCACAAGTTATATAATGCCTCGAGTGCAAACTACTCCTAATTGAACCACCAGTTAAATTAATTTTCTCGTCAGACAGACGAACACTCAGAGGAACAGGATTTGAGCCTAAAACATTTTCTCTGACCGGACTTGACAGAGATGTTTCACTCGCTAACTTCTTGCAAGGTTGCCTAACGGTAGAAGCCGTGTCATCTGAATTGTTAGTTTCCTCGCTTACAGAAGCTTGGGATAATAATACGTCATGCATCGATACCGCTCGTCTTGGAGTTACATCGACAATATCACAAGTTTTAGCTCTTTCCAACCACTTGTATTTTTTTTGAAGAGAGGTTGATGTGATATCTACCGAGTCAAAACCCTTAAAAACTACACTGTCGCCGGAGAATGATGGAATGCATGGTTTCAGTTGAGGAGTGAATTGAGCTGCAGGAGGATGTTGTACACCACCAGAACTGCCTGGAAGACCATCAACGTTCGACGATTCCCGGGGCGACTTAATCGAAACATCAGGCGCACTATTCGACATACTGGAGGCTGGGATTGGAGACGGTGCTAAAGTAAATGTCAGTCCGAAATCCAATTTGTTGACCATATCACTATGTTCTTCGGATTCCTCCACAGCACTGTGTTGTGCTGATTGTTCTGACGGGCTCGTAGAGCCACTAATACTACTCTGTTGATTTTTGGAAACGGGGCTTGGATTCATGGAATGAGAGTCCTGAATTCTAAGAGCATTAAATGCGATACCTGTAACAGAAAGACTCCTTTTAGTAATCTCACATAAAGTCCTCGTAATAAGCAGTAATACAGGGGGGAGCAACAGCAATTTTGATGGAGAATGAGACAGCCATGTGCCATTGCATGATGGCACTTTATGTCACAGAGCTAAGGTAAACCAGAGTCAACAACAAACTTCAAGATTAAACAACGAACTCAACTGCAATCTACACAAGTTTAATTTGCAACAAAAAGCGCTCTGTAGATTTTTTACAGGGGTCTTCCCCTAGTTACTGTACTTTAAACATCTTATTCACATTTAAAAACTTGAAACATTTGGAAATCAGGCAAATTTTCTGTGTGTCCTCTTCTCCCCTGTAAGAATTTTGCGTTTCAGAATCACCTGGACCCCTCCTTATTGGTTTCATTCAAGTTTGCTGACGTTCATGGGACTGTATAAATACTGCCAAATGGGGTCGGCAGCATAAAGTGACCCAGCAGTATGAAGGAGACATTTCAAAACTGCCAAGAGGGTGTGTTATTAAGTACCTCGTGAGTATAAAGGGAGCTGTACAAAGACCACCAAGGGAGGTGGCCAGTATGTAGTCTATCAAGAGTATTAAGGGGACTCTACAAATACTGACAAGTGAGGTCGGCAGCACAAATTCTCCCAACAGTAAGGAGACCTTCTTGAATATCAGCTGTAGATCCCAAGCAAAACCATCCGGAAATCTAGCCCCTTTCGAGGTCCAGATAGTCGAGTTTTTAGCAAATTTTCATTTTTGAAGAAATCCACTTATCGATCACAAGCAGCAGGGTATGGACACAATAAATTCTCCCAAGAGTAAGAATGGGACTGTATAATTACTGCCAAGTGGGGTCGCAGCCTAAAGTGTCCAAGCAGTATGAAGGAGACGTTTCAAAACTGCCAAGGGGGTGTGGTATAAAGTTCCTCATGGGTGTAAAGGGAGGGACACAGGCTGCCAAGTGAGGTAGTCAGCATGAAGTCTCCCAAGAGTATTAAAGGGACTGTACAAATACTGCCAAGTGGGGTAGGCAGCTGAGACCTTATTGAATTTTTGAACGTAGGCTCTAACCAAAACCATCAAAAAATCTAGCTCCCTTCGAGGTCCAGAAAGTTGGGTTTTTATCAAATTTTCATTTTCGATGAAATCCACTAATCCAGCACAAGCACCTGACTGCCAAGGGGGTAATAAGATTATAAAGTCCCCCAAGAGTAAGAATGGGACTGTATAAATACTGCCAAGTGGGGTTGGCAGCATAAAGTGTCCCAGCAGTATGAAGGAGACATTTCAAAACTGCCAAGGGGGTGTGGTATAAAGTTGCTCATGAGTATAAAGGAAGCTGTACAAAGGCTGCCAAGGGAGGTAGTCAGCATGAAGTCTCCCAAGAGTATTAAAGGGACTCTACAAATACTGCCAAGTGGGGTCGGCAGCACTAATTCTCCAAACGGTAAGGAGACCTTCTTGAATATCAGCTGTAGGTCCCAAGCAAAAGCATCCAGAAATCTAGCCCCTTTCGGGGTCCAGAAAGTCAAGTTTTTAGCGAATTTTCATAATGATGAAATCCACTTATCCATCACAAGCAGCAGGGTACGGACACTATAAAGTCTCCCAAAAGTAAGGATGGGACTGTATAAATACTGCCAAGTGGGGTCGGCAGCATAAAGTGGCCCAGCAGTATGAAGGAGACATTTCAAAACTGCCATGAGTTCCTCATGAGTATAAAGGGAGCTGTACAAAGGCTGCTAAGGGAGGTAGTCAGCATGGTCTCCCAAGAGTATTAAAGGGACTCTACAAATACTGCCAAGTGGGGTCGGCAGCACGAATTCTCGCAACAGTAAGGAGACCTTCTTGAATATCAGCTGTAGGTCCCAAGCAAAAACATCCAGAAATCTGGCTTCCTTCAAGGTCTAGAAAGTCAAGTTTTTAGCGAATTTTCATAATGATGAAATCCACTTATCCATCACAAGTAGCAGACTGCCAAGGGGGTACGGACACTATAAAGTCTACCAAGAATAAGAATGGGACTATATAAATTCTGCCAAGTGGAGTGGGCAGTACAAAATCTCCCAACAGTCGGAAGGAGACTATGACCAATACTGAAACATATTCCATGTTTCATGAATTTCAGCTGTAAGGTTCTAAGCAAAAGCAACCAGAAATCCAGGGGGATCAAGGCGGAACCCCTTCAGAGGTCCAAATGGCCAAGTTTTTAGTGAATTGTCATTTTCGATTAAATCCACTCATCTATCACAAGCACTTAAGATAGTAAAATTGATTGAAGCTATCAGCAAGTATCAGCATATTAAGAACAGGCATTAAACTGATTTCTGACAAATTGAATTTAATCTAATGATTTGATTCTCAAACATTTGTATCCAATAATTACAATAAAAATCGTGATAATCACCTAAAGAGTCTTCTAAGGAATGTTTGACAGGCGTGCTTTGGTATAACGGTTTTGGCAACGCTGCACTCTTTTTCTTGTCTACTTTACGTTTGTGCAGTCTTTTTTTAGTCTTCAACCCGCTTAGTTTTTCGAAGTTGAAAATGTCACTCTTCTTTCGACATCGTGTTTTAACTTTGCGTAAGCCTTTAGGAGTATCTGCAACAATAATAAAAACATAACAATTACAGTTTAATGAGAATGCGAAATAATGAACATTATACCAATACTTATTTGAAAGGGTACATCAAAATTGTTTAGTGTCTTCTGTAAAAGAAAAAACTCCTTGTTGTAGCTCTTAAATTCAATTCATTCCCGAATTCAAGCACTTAACATTTCTGCCTATAAGTTGTTATGATTCTAGCTCACGGGAAATAAACTTGTAAACTTTTCGGATCTTAATCATTTACCCCATTTTTGCGAGTTTTTTAAAAAGTACATATTGCGTACACACGTTTTGAACATTCAAGTTTATGTAATTTTGTAATATTGCTTTATTTTGGGGTACATCGAATCTAGTCAATATGTTAACGCTTAAATGTTACCTTTTAAGGTTGATTTAAAACGTTATCTGCAGTACTTGCGCATTCCAAATCAATTGAGGGTTTTGGGGAGGAATTTCAAAAATTTAGTATTTAAATATAAGTTGGTAAAGTTCAGAATAGGGGGCTCTTCCTGATAAGACCATCGTAACTCGATGTCTATATATCGATCCACGCTTTCGATATATAAATCGATGATAATGAAAAGCAATCCGACATGGCAGCGGTATCGATATCATGATCCTATAAAAACATCGATCCTAGTACACATCGATATATTGTTCTTATCAGAAGGGACCCCCTTATTCTGAACCTCAACCATATAAGTTAAGTACCCAAACCCTCCACCTCTGCTGACCTCAGCTACCAAGGGTATATAAGGAACGCGGCGAGCTCGAGCCGAGTCAGCATCTCAGTTGCTGTTTGTGCGTGTCAGTCGCGGTACCCTCTCGTTATGATATTCCGTTCAGTGAATAATTGTAATCTGTGTAAAATTTCAGTTGAATCAAGTTTTTTAAACTAAGCCTCTGAGAACCGTCTCATTCTAAACCCTAAGTTCAATGTCATCCCATGGTTTAATAGGATTAATAAACCAAAAACATTTGTGAGAATTGTATGCCGAATGAGAACGAACCAAACAATCTGCCCAGCATATTTGAACCGTATCAACTGCAGAGACGATGCAATGTGCAGTGATTGTGGGTTCCCAATAGGGTCCTTAGATCAAATTATAATGAGCTGTCCGATCTATGGAAATATGCGGGAATTTTTTTTTTTTTTTTTTTTTTTTTTCCCTACGCCGAAATGTCATGGCTCTTCCGCCAAAATACCTTTCGCAGCCCAATATAACAATGCGAATTTCGACCATTTGGTCTCGTCAAATTTAAAAGATTGTCTTTTGTCCTCAAGACGGGGACAGTCAAAAAGATGTTCTGAGGTCATCGCTACACTTCTGTTACAGAGAGTGCAGCATGGGTCGTCCCTCAGTCGAAGCCTATGCAAATGAGCGTTCAGGTTGTCGTGCCCTGTCAGTGCTCGGAAGGCAGCTACCGATTCGTGGTGAGGGAGGTCCTGCAGGATGCGTTCGCCTGGATTAAGTAGTGTGGACCATTGCTTTCCGACAGCCGCTTCCCTGTGGGTCTCCTGCATTTTTCCGTTGATGGAGGCCTTTGTTACGCTTCTTGCTGCAAGGAAACTGACCGACACATTTGGCATGTCCATCTGGGAGCCTTCCTTGGCTAGGGCATCAGCCCTCTCATTTCCCCAGATTCCCACGTGCGAAGGGATCCACTGCAGTGCCAGAGTAATCCCCCCATCAAGCAGCTGCTCTATGAGTTTTCGGCCCTCGAGAACATCTCGGGAGGCTGTCCAGCCATTAGTGCACAGGCTAACAATTGCAGATTTCGCACAATATTACACACTTTTGGCGGTTTACGGTAGCTAGCGTTTTGAGGGCAAGCAGGACTGCCCGGATCTCTCCGTCGAAATTGCTTGCAAGAACCCCAACTGGAGCAGCAATGGAACTAATGTTGAGGTAATTCACGAAAAAGTGGAAAACCTATTACGAAACATTGCTAATTTCCAGGGATTTAGATGGATGGGAAGCAATGTATACAGGGTGTTACATTTCGAGACGGTCACAGGCCAGGAGAAGATTCTACGGAACATTTCTGATCGAAAATGCCTCTTAGCAATTTTTGTTTACACCCTTGAAAATGCAGTTTTTTTTTCAATTTTAAGATTTTTCGACCTTACCGCATTAAAACGGCCATATCTCCCACACCTTGCGTGCGATTTCAAATCTGATTCCACTATTGGAAAGAGCGTTAAATTTCCTATCGTCCTAATGGGAACCAACTTTTTGTGAGCCGGCGAAACGGGTGAAAAATCAGCTTGAAAAGGACACATTGTCAAATCGTAAAGATCTCGACTTTCTTCAAACGCTTATGAGACCCTGTAATAAGGCATGCGAATTTTAGCCTGTAGTGCTAAAAGATGCGCCAAAATCTAGGCTTTCCAGCGATATAACCAGATTTGAAATTCCATGTAGTTTTCTGGGAGAAAATTGCTTTTCAAGTAAGAAAAACGTGGTTTTTCACTGGATACTCCGGTTTTGGTTTATTATTCAATAATAAACCATTGTAATCACTCTGGAAAAAAAAAATTCTAACCGCCCTTGAAAATTTCATGGTTTACAATTCAAAGGGTGTAGAATCCGAATCTGCTATAAAAAAATTTCCGTACGCCGTACGCACGAAATCTCCGAAACGGCTGGAGCAAAAAATCTGAAATTTTCAGGAAAAATCCATCTTGGTCCGACGACGCCCCAATTCTTGAGCCAGCTCCCTCACTCAATTTAAAGTGCCCTTTAAGGGCTGTAAAATTTTGTAAAATCCCTGAAAACCTCAAAACTAGTCGAATCGGCCTAAATTTATATCTATTTGAAGAACATACCATTAGGAATCGAAAGAGCCCTTCCCCTCGTCCATAGGTCAAACCATTCCCGATGTATGGCCCGATTTATGGTGCCAAAATTTGCGTTTTTGGTTTATTATTCAATAATAAACCATAGTAATCGCTCTCGAAAAAAAAATTTCTAACCCCCCCTGAAAATTTCATGGTTTACGTTTCAAAGGGTGTAGAATCCGAATCTGCAATAAAAAATTTTCCGTCCGTCCGCCGTACGCCGTAGTGCCGTACATTGCCGTCCGCCGTACGCCGTCCGCCGTCCGCCGTACGCCGTACGCAAGATTTCTCCCAAACGGCTGGACCAAAACATCTGAAATTTTCAGGAAAAATCCATGTTGGTCCGACAACGCCCCAATTCTTTAGCCAGCTTTCTAACTCAAATTGAAGTGCCATTTAAGGGTTGTCAAAGTTTTGTAAAATCCCTAAAAACCTCAAAAAACATCAAGGCGGCCTAAATGTGGACTTGTTTTGTAGAACTTTCCATGAGGAATCGAATGAGCCCCTTCCCAGGTCTGTAGGTCAAACCATTCCCGATTTATGGCATGATTAATGCGGCCAAGATTTGCGTTTTTCGAGTTCTGTTATCGCCTTCTTGATAACTGGCAGTTTCCCATCTGGCCGTTCCAAGCGCCCTCAACTCGAATATGGGAGTGAGCCCATTTCCTTTAATTTTAGGTAGGGTTAAACATGATTTTCTATTAAAACGCTGCAAATTCTTTCACTGGGGTTTATTATTCAATTGGCTTGCGTTCATGATTTGAATTTCTACTAAGCTTTTGAGTGTGCGTGTTTCACAGGTGATAGAGCGATTATTGAATTTCAGGAGATACGCATAGAGCCCGTAAATCTGTTCTCAACCAAAATACCTATTTGGATTGTTCAGCTGATCATATTTGTGTGCCTCCTGAAATTCAAAATTTTTTTTTTTGAAACGAATCACTTTATGATTCAAATCATTAAATTGAAATAATACCAAGTGAAAAACCGTTTTCGTTTATTACTGTTTTTTTGTAACCCAGTGATGTCCGACCGAACAGTTTTAGTGATACTTGATAGCCGATGTGAATACTTGTAGTGTAATTAGTAGCCGATACAAATACGTTGAAGCATTCTGATCATATTGGTAAATATTATTCAATATTATTTACTGGGGTAAATAAGTATTCTTTCACTGGGGTTTATTATTCAATTGGCTTGCGACCACGTAAATCGGTTCTCATCCAAAACACCTATTTGGATTGATCAGTTGATGATATTTGTGTGCCCCCTCTGCATCTGTCTACCTTTGGCTACAACGTTTAAATTTGGATTTGGGGAAGTTTTAACGCAATACGAGTGCCAAAGGACTTGATAAATTATAGATCTTTTTACTGTGGGGTGGTATTGAGGTTTAATAATAATAATAACAAAAAAAAAAAAAAAAAAAACGCTGGGAATTCTTTCACTGGGGTTTATTTTTCAATCGGCTTGCGTTCATGACTTGAATTTCTACTAAGTTTGGAGGCACACAAATATGATCAACTTCAATCCAAATAGGTATTTTGGTCGAGAACAAATTCACGTTCCGTGTATCTCTTTTGAAGCCGCTAGGAGACCTGGAATCCTTATTTCTCAAATATAAACTTTGAAATGGCCACTACTGGAGCAGTGGCCACTACCGGTTATCCAGTGAAAAACAAAACACAACAGTGGAAAAATATTGTTGAGAAAAAGTTGTTTTAAAGTGGAAAAACGTGGGTTTTCATGTCTAAAAACGTGGTTTTCTGAAAAAAACCCGTTAACAAATTATATCTAGGGTTGAGATGAAAAAGTGCGGTTGGCGGGGTTTTACTTACTACATATTTGATGCACATCAACAGAAGAAAATTTTCGTCACTTATCCGCTTCAATCTGTTTTTATCTATAGCTTTTCCAAGTCGAATTGAGAATTTTCCAAACCAATTTGAGAATTTTCCAAATCAATTTGAGAATTTTCCAAATCAATTTGAGAATTTTCCAAATCAATTTGAGAATTTTCACTAAGAAACTTTCACTAAAAAGGAAAAGGGAGTTTTCCAAACCGAATTGACAATTTCTTAAGGCAATCCAAGACTTTTATTTAAAACAAAATTAGTGAAGCAAAATGAAAGAATAGCACTTTATGAACTAATTAACTTTATTAACATTGAAATCAAAAAGACAAAATGAACGAAGAATACTTCATAAAAATTACGCTTTTGTTAAGAACAGAAAAAAATCGAGGCCACTCCGCATTTTTGTTTTTGTTGACTTCAATAGACCAGCCAAACGCAGAGTGGCCTCGATTTTTTCTGTTCTTAACAAAAGCGTAATTTTTATGAAGTATTCTTCGTTCATTTTGTCTTTTTGATTTCAATGTTAATTAGTACATAAAGTGCTATTCTTTCATTTTGGTTCACTAATTTTGTTTTCAATGAAAGTCTTGGATTGCCTTAAAAAATTGTCAATTCTCCCCCTTTTTAGTAGTGAAAGTTTCTTAGATTGGGAAATTCTCAAATTGATTTGGAATTGGTTTGGAAAATTCTCAATTCGACCTGGAAAAGCTATATCTCCAATCTACGACTTCTTCATTGATTTTACCCGAGCTCAAAACATCTGGGCTCAAATTGAAATTAAATAAATGGAACAAAAATTTGAGAATTGTGATTTAAATTTTTTCTTGGCACTGAAGGGTTAAAACTGTTATTTTATAAATTTAGAGAAGAGTTTTATTTTCCAAGAAAATTCGTTGACAAAACTGCAAATTAGCAGGGGAATCGGTGTCAGAAATTTCTCCTATGACAACGGTTGACGTCATGTATATCAATTACATCTAATACTGACCTCGGAGAGAAGAGCAGGGTTTGTGGAAGTGTTTGCAATCTAGTAGAAAGCAGAGAAATGAAGCAAGTGGGGAGAGAAAAAAAATCCTCCGCAGCGTCCCGATAGGAGAAAAATGTCGAACGGTTCGGATGAGGTCGCGGCCCACGAGTTGTTGGAAGGTCAACAAGAGAATGGGCAAATGAAAAGGGACGGAGGCCAAAGGGAGTGAAATGACATGACGCAGTGCACCTACCGCCGACACCATCTAGATAACCAGAATCCATCTTCAATTCGAAATATCGCTGAAGGTTTGAATTCGGGCAGCGGAGGTCCAAATATTCGGTCCAAATGAAATCCTCCGCGATTTGCCTTACTGAAAAACCTCCCAGAATCAAATACGATCGCCAGGATCTTTCCACTAATAAAAACTCCATTCCAGCGACATGACTCCACAAGGGAATTTTCGTGTTAAATATACACTAAACTAACGGAAAAACCAGTGTTTCACAAGAAATATAAATTTCCTGACCAGATTTCAGCTTTTCTCTACACTGTTGGATAAAAGCTGATATGGTGGACAATGGGTGTCGGAGCTGATATGACAGACAGTTGGTGTAAGGGCTGTTGAGCCCTTCAGTGAGGGGTTCACTGAATTTATATTCAGTTTAGAACGGGTCCCACGGGTACAGCAACAGAACTTTGTAGGGCACTGACGGTGGTTAGAAGCATTCTGAGGGTTTAAAACCTCCCGCCTGGACCTTTTAACTAACTGATATAAAAGTTATGTTTCAGCGAAGTGACTACCCAATAAAATTTTCGTGCTAAATGTACATTAAACTAGCGGAAAAATCAGTGCTTCACACAAAATATACGTTTCCTGACCATCATTACACAAAATTTCTGATAAATTGACAGTAGACAGCATCGTATCATGAATATATCATCATAAACACGGGTCATGTTCAATCGCACTGAACAACCGCGAGTGAACCGGATACTCATACAGCTCCTTCACGGGGGTACTCCTACAATTCTCCCTTCAGTTATCTCTATGCTGTTCGGTGAAACCTGATATGATAGACAACGAGTGTCAGAGCTGAATATGCCAGACAGTTGGTTTGTAAGAGCTGGTGAGCCAGAGGGTTCACTGAATTTACATTGAGTTTAGAGCGGGTTTACAGTGACAGAACTTTGTTGGGTACGGATGGCTATAAGGGGTGATTGGAAGCAGTCTGAGGGTTTAAACCTGGACCTTTTAACTAACTGATATAAGAGTTCTATTTTAGCGACATGGCCATAAAAGAGAATTTTCGTGCTAAATATACACTAAACTAGCGGAAAAACCAGTGAATAGCACGAAATATAGATTTTCAGACCATGATTACGCAACGGTTCTGATATATTGACAGTAGACAGAATACCTTGGAACCAAACTGCTTCAGTTTATATCTTTGCTGTTTTATAAAAACTGATATGGTGGACAATGAGGTGATATGCCAGAGAAATGGTGTGTAAGGGCTGATGAGCCAGAGAGTTCGCTGAACAAACAGCTTTTGGACAGTGGAAGAAACTTTGGAGTGGCAAACATTGTTGGTTGTGGAAGGCTGTAAGCAGCCCCTTAGAGAGGGAGGGGGGCCCAGGACCCAATGACCCCTAGCCTTCTTAAGCTGGAAAAACTCAGATTTAAAGTAATACATGACATTTAGAGGAAGTTTTGTGCTCCCTCCTGATCAAATAATATAATTTACTTCCTCTGCTTCAAAGTTTTTCAAATTAAAAAGTGTTAGTACTCATATATTATTGTTTCTGTTACTCAGTGGATTCGGCGATGACCAGACGATTTAATAAATTTAAAGAATTAGTTAATACTAATGTTAAATATACAATTTCCTCTTTGTAAAAAAGAAATGCTCATGATCGCAGTTGGCGCAATTACCGCCACATCGGCGACATTAGCGCTTGTTTGGAAGCGCTGTCATTCTGCGTATCTCATAACCCCCCCGCATATGACCCGATCATCTTATTCCTGCCAAAACATCGACCAATTAAATTGCTTTAAGACTCGTGCTCAAACACGCAACTTCGAGCGAGTCCAACAACCTTCAGGAGGCGTCCATGAAATTTCGGTTCAGAGTCACAATGACAGGGTTGCCGTAGCAAGCGATTTTCAACCATAAGGAGGGGTTTGTGAATTTCATACGTCAAAAACACCTTAGATTAGCATTTTTGACAGGTAATTTTGCAAAATTTCCCGGGGGAGGACCCCCCTTCTTTGCCGGGGGGAGTGACCCCCCCACTTCTGGTTACTAATGGCGGCCACTGGCGATGACCAAGCAAAGATGTCACGCCTCGCCACTCTATCATTTCAGACCATTCAGTATATAATTATGAAAAGCGGTGAATGGAAGGGGAATTCTTCTTTTTTTTATATAAACGAATCATAAATTATTTAAAACGGATCATATATAAGTGTGATCTTACAAAACCCAAACTCGGCGACGTCCCTGTAATGCATACATTACTTACCAACACGTTTAAAACAAGTTTGAATGATATGTAAGTTCATTTCTCATCACAATTTTATGACTTTTTCAATATTCTGGTGTAAATTTGAACCTAAGTTTATCAAAAATCTGTAATGGACTACATACCTAGGCGGTCTGGTTTTTCAAGCTGTCGGCTATTTTCAGAAAAAAACTTCTTGTTTTCGCACGAGGAAAAGCTGCAATAATGTAAGTGAGTCGTTAGACATGTGTATAATAAAGTGGCGTCGAATTGTGGGATAATCTAGTTTGTGTTCTATGTACTTATGAAGAGGTAACATGCATCCGCAAACAAGTTTTTTTCAACAAGTTTTATTGATTTTTACAATAACAATGACAAGGTAACGACAGCTTAAAAGCAAGTTTCAGGTGATATAATATAAATTTGCTCAAGATCTAAGATACTTCACTTTAGGCTTATTTTTTAATAACTGACTCACTAGCCTTATTATCTGAATTATTTTACTTAGTTCATGCAGTTTTGGTCTTCTCAGAAGATCTTGGTTGTCGAGGAGGACGACATCCTCGTTGACGTGATCTCTGAGACTCAAAAGGTGATTGGAAGTTCAGCTTTCAACTTGTAGTGTTATTTATCTGAAGCATGTGTGTATGTCAACGAAGAACAGCATTCTGAAAGCCTGGATAATGTCACGGTCACTCTGTGCAGAGCAATCCCACACTTGAGTGCCAGATGTCCAGGAAAGTTTGAGGATTTGCTCGTCCAATATGAGTTGTTGCTACGCCCCAAAAACACTAGTGAGAACACTTCGATCAAACCTCTTCGACTGTGGGCCCTTCTTGAACATGACATTTTGCCAGAGTAAAATACCAGCAGTCTCGGCTGGTTTTGAGTTGGGAGAAATTATGAAGTGTCGCTGCAGGTTCTGCAGGTTTCACGAAGTTCAAATTGAAGTGGTCACACAATGTGAGGTAGGTACCATTTACAGCCATTTTGGTCCATATATGTCTGAATTTAGTCCATTTACTGCCGGATTGTTTGGGTCACTATCTGTTGTAAGCCTTTTGAATAAAATTAAGGCTTTATTCGTCTAGATTGGTGATTAGAAACTTAATTACAACGTAATAGTATCTAAGTATTTTGACACCCCACGCTAGCCAAAAACGAAAAACATATGAATAACGAACACAGGTGGAGTTGAATCACACCACACTATCGATCTGGGAGTTGTGATAGCTTCTCTTGGTTTTGATAAAGGTGTTCCTCAGGGTTCGGTACTCGGTCGCTAATTATTGTCTTTTTGGTTTATTATTCAATAATAAACCATTTTAATCGCTCTTGAAAAAAAAAGCTAACCCCCCCCCCCCATGAAACTGTCATGGTTTACGTTTCAAAGGGTGTAGAATCCGAAACTGCAATAAACATTTTTCCGTCCGTCCGCCGTACGCACGATTTCTCCCAAACGGCTGGAGCAAAAAATCTGAACTTTTCAGGAAAAATCCATATTGGTCCGACAACGCCCCAATTCTTGAGCTAGCTCTCTCACTTAATTTAAAGTACCCTTTAAGGGTTGTCAAAGTTTTGTAAAATCCCTAAAAACCTCAAGATAAGTCAAGGCGGCCTAAATTTGGACTTTTTTCCTCATGGAATCGAATGAGCCCTTCTCCAGGTCCATAGCTCAAACCATTCCCGATGTATGGCCCGATTTATGGTGCCAACATTTGCGTTATTTTGGTTTATTATTGTTTTTGTTTTGGTTGCAGTAACCTAGTGATGTAGTGAACGTGGATACTGGAGTGAACTCCTAAAAGGGTTTATAGCCGATACGCGGGTTGAAGTATTCTGATAACCATAAAAAACGCTGCAAATTCTTTCACTGGGGTTTATTATTCAATTGGCTTGCGTTCATGATTTGAATTTCTACTAAGCTTTGGAGTGTGCGTGTTTCACAGGTGATGGAGCGATTATTGAATTTCAGAAGATATGCATAGAACACGTAAATCTGTTCTCAACCAAAATACCTATTTGGATTGATCAATTGATCATATTTGTATGCCTCCTGAAATTCAATAATCGCTCCATCACCTGTGAAAAACGCACACTCCAAAGCTCAGTAGAAATTCAAACCATGAACCCAAGCCAATTGAATAATAAACCCCAGTGAAAGAATTTGCAGCGTTTTGTATTAAAGCTATTTAGACGTCTCTTCAATTTGAACCAAATTACATTTCTGCTGTGATGCTTTAAAATGTTTATTCTGTGCTTTTTATCAACCAAATCATTATTGTTAGTAATGGTGAGTTCACCTCAATTCGTCCATAAACTACTGCCAATAAAACTAAAATCAACCCTAATGAATCCAAGTAATAATAATCTATAAGGAATGTACACCAATCCGTTCAATAACGTCTATTATTTTGAATAAAGTTACCATACATCATTTCTGCAGGGTCAAAGACCTTGGGATCAGCGTTATACGCGCACTGTTATGGGACTGTCATACAACACGAGTTTGTTGGAAAGCATACGACAGTCTCGACTATTTAAATAAACTGGAGCATTGTATTCCTCTAAACCTTAAGCTTCACTTGGTTAAAACTTCAATTATTCCATTCATCATTTACCGTGACTCCCTTTTTGTTCTTTCTATGGATACCTGTTCCCTTAAAAAACGAATGTACTTATTAATAGCTGCACCTAAACCTAGTAGTTACATTTCAATAAATGAAAAACATTTGATTTTAAAGACCAGTGTTTTCCATTACTTGCAAATTAGACGCATAACAATTATTTCCAAATTACTATATCGACTAATCATGAAATTCCGAACTATTTATTCAACTTTTTCCTCCTCAGTAAATCCTGTCGCTCTTCTACTATTGCTCAAAAACATCCGAACTGTAAATAATATTATGATTCATACAGCCCCGCTGGTGGGAGACTATTGGAAGAATTGCCTCCTCATTTGGGGTATCGGGCCTCCCCTCTGGATTCCATGAGGTTTTTCATTTTATGGCGCAGAAGCCATAAAATCAGTTTGAACCTGCCTGGAAATTGGTGAGGGCGTTCGCGGAAGGTAACTACCACGGGAGGGGTCACGAATCCGGAGAGCTGGGAATCCCCACTTAGGCCTGACGTCACTGGTACCTACGTTTCACTGGCCGGCTGGCTGGTTCCCTAGCAGTGCTATGCTAAGTTACTTACTCCAGTTTTCAAGTTTTACTTGTTTAAATGGTGTGCTGTGCATGCCGTAATCACAATACAAATCCCTACAAAACGGGGTTTTTGTACATTTCGCACCCGCCTGTAAACGGATAAATTTTTAATTTCCCTAACAGCGTTTAGTGAGGGTATTCGTCCATTTTGATGATAATGTACGACTCATGATAATCTTCCCTTTATAGGAGAGCGTGGTGGGCTTAAGTCTTTCCTTACCCCTGACACCAGTTAGACGTCACCTGACCGCGTTCACACCAGTTTTGTGGGCCCTTCACTGTTAGAAACTTGACGTTCTTTTTTAGGTCACTAACAACCCACACCATCAAGACCGTTTGAACTGACTGGAGACGTTTTCCCTAACACACCGTCCAATTTCAATCATGCGAATGCGCTGTGCGGCCCCATAGTTGGATGCCATAAGTCCAAATAGAGAGGAGCCGATAGGTCGTCAAACGTTGAGTTGTGAGTTCGGCCCCATTCCCCCATTTGACCACCGATTTCGGCCGACGTAGTTGGATAGTGTGTGGGGCTACGCTTTTCACTCAAGTTTTCCTACTTTTAGAAATTTGGAGTTGATCTTCAGAACCCACTGAAGATTTTTTCCAAACTGCTTCTGTTTATTCCCTCTGTTATGTCCAAGTAGTATAACCCACGATCGAGGAGGTTTGATTAAATCGGCCTCACAGCTCAACCCATTAGTGTTGCAACTAAAGGAAAACCCCCCCTCTTAATGGAGTTTTAAGGACGACAGTTCGAACTCAGTGTGAAGTATCAATATTTGTAGACGTAACAGTGGGCGAAAGGCACTTGGACCCGAAATGATACGAAAACAATAATTACTCAAATCCTTCTCGATCCAAAAGATTGTAAACATCACAGTCCCTGACGCAGCATCTTCCACTATCATTTTCACTGAGTCAAAACACAATCGTGTCACAGGTATCAACATTTTTTGGGCATAACACTTCTACTTCTACTTCCTCTTGATCAACGAATAGGAATCATTTGCCAAGAAAGCCCCTTTTCTGTTTCCTGCCGATTGGCTAAGTTTGTTTACCAATCGTTTCTCTTTTATCAAAAAGAGTTTGTTTATCAAAAGTTTATCTAATTACAGTGAGCACTATTCTCTATTTCATCTGAAAGTGAAGCAGACGACGACTGCTCGATCTCGTCGGAAGCCGTTCTAACTCAGCAATCCTCCTCTTCCGATGCAGAAGTGCGTTTTGAGAAGAAAATAGAGAATTTTCTCTACATGAGGCTACTTTACTTACACAATTTAAGTCGCAAAATAGTAGAAGAGCTCGTACACCACTCCCTTCTTTTCATCCATCAAGTAAGTACAGAACAAATAGGTAATTAAGTAACTAAGTTAGGAAATGTACAAGTAGAGAGAGATAGGTACCTACGAGTAGATGCCTCTCTATTCTGCAATGCAAACTAAGTTTCAGCTAGGTATCTGAACTAATGCTGCCTCTTTAACAACAATTAATCGTCCCTCAATACTTTATTTTGAGTTCGTGCAAAAAAAGAGAAAATGAGAAATACTGTGCTGTGATGACAGTTGTTTATCCTCCCGTCAAGTTGCATGCCGGTTGTAACACCCCAGTCAGCCAAATCCGTACACAGAACCACTTTCTTGCCGGTTTGAAACTAGTTTAAAGTTGGCGATGATCGCGTATTCGCACTGTATCAACCCTCAACCGTTAGATAAGTTTGACAACCATCAAACCACTGGAAAAAGCAGCAGCGGACTAAGCTATTAACGACAACTTTCCTGCTCCAAACATTCATATTTTCTTATCAGGGAATTTCACTTTAAAATCTATGTTGTTTACGGTATTTCTCTTTTGAATCTAAATTTATTATTGTTTTTTTGTGATTATGTATATGCCGCCTGTGTTTTTATAAGAGGTCGTACATATCTTTGAGCAAGTCTAAGAGGATCTACGTTGACTAATGTTGTATCCTGTCGCGATACATAGTGTTGTATGAATATGTAAATGAAATTAATGATGATGATTCATTCGGTAGAGTGAATCATTTGGGACGTATCCATCGTATCGGACTTATTTTGTGAGATTACCGTTGTTAATCCTCTAGCATACCAAATATATTACAAATTACTGAAATTTAAATGTTCAAAACAAACGACGAAGAAATCTCACCTGACGTAATCTGGAGTAAAAACATTCAGGCGGGTTTGCGATGCGGAGGCTTCGCTAGAAGATGAAAATACGTGGGCATTAGACCTTCGTTGTCCAAACAGGCGATCGAAAGAATCTTGTTTCCGAAAATGCGAAACGGCAGGGCTTTTCAAATTCGAACTCACTTTCTTCCCTTGGTACGTTCTAATTACAGGGGCCATACCGTGAACGGCGATGCACTTCGCAATGGGAGCTCATACGAAATCGAGCCCCGCCCGAATTGTTGAGATCATTGGGGCAATTGAACGCGTTTTTTCCGGTTTCAATTTCTTCGGAATTAATCAATACACAACAATGGGAGAGTTTCAATAATTTTTGTTGACACAACGGTACGCGGAACATTAGAGGAGACGTCAATACGGCAGGGCAGCCACAAAACACTACCACAACAAACAACTATTGACTACCGACAATCACTTCACCGAAAACCGGTTTAGCGAAACATTCGCAGTTTTCAACCCTGGAAGTTCGAAACCCCCACAAACTACAGCTAATTTTTGTTTATTACTTTTTTATCTGAGCTCTCCTATAAACTATAAGATAAATCGACAATCAAATGTTTTTAAGGGAAGAGAATAATTTTAAAACAGACCATGGAGCTATAGAAGATCCATGATACCACCAGCTCAGATAACTACATGATGGCTTACAAACGTTTTTCTTTTTGAATTTGCAGGTTGAATTATGAACTTCATTGGATAATTAGCGCTTTTAAAGAAGTATTTTTAGAGAGTAAATTAATTTTTTTAATTCTTAAAGGTGGATATTGGGAGTTCAGATGGCAACACGACTGTAGCGGTCTCTATCATGATAAGCTCCAACTAAGAGATTACACTATCATAACAAGCATGCCTCTGTTATCAATTCTTATCAAACAACGTTCCTAAGTTTACTCATTGCTCATCCCTCTCGTTTTTTGAGCCGTATTACTCCGTTATTGAATTAGAATCAGTGACATACAATTTTGAAATCTAATCGTGCAGTGAAATAGTGATGCAATCATGGAATTTTCCAAGCTATCATTCGAAACAACTGTTGATTTGAAGCTCCCACCTCTGCCTGCACCCTTCGTGGATGTAGTTTTTTCTGATGATCAACTAAAATTGGTAAGGAAGATTTACGTTGTGAAATAGCTGTTGTTACTCATTATGCCTAGGAATCTGTGTTTGCCCATTTCCCAATGCATGAATATGAATTTTCTGACAATCCAATGTACCCTCCTCAATAATAGAAAACAATTGAGCAAGCGTAGGCGTATTCAGTTTATCGAAGTTCCGATACCTACGGATCAATATCTGGTTAATCCACTACATAATGCTTTAACTAAGGGTTTTATTTATTGAGATAGCTGTGCCGCTTGAACGGCTGGTCTACTCGAAGAGTTGTTGGATTTCAAACGTACCTACCTAAATGGTCTCCCTCCAGGTGCTGATAATTCACTTTTAAAATCCAAGTAAATTTGAGTTTTCTGTGTTTATTTGAGGAGGTTGGTATCAAATGTTGGCAGGTTCATGTTTCATGCCTGAATTGCTAAGATTTGCCGGCAGATCCTTGGCCATTAGGTTTGCTAATTTACCTTCCCATTCTGAAACTAACTCGTTTTGAAGAGGGTAGGTAGTTAAACTTCAAGATCTTTCTCTCTTTGAAAAGGTAAACGTAAATGTTTTCAAATTTTTGAATCTGGATAATTGTGATAATAATTTAATTGTTTCACTTTTTATGAGCTCCAGTACTGCTGGATAAACTTTACATTTTACTGTGTGAAAATTAATCAAATACAAACGCTGTACAAATGCTTGCTCCAGAACAAAGAAGGTCGCTAGAGCGAATCATTGATGGGAAGTCCTCGCAGTGGTCGATAGGGATCCCCCTTGCAGTTGGGGGCTTTGATCAATCCCCAACCCAATTTCAAACTGTGCATGAGACATTCAAAGCCGCTTCTCAGCATTCGCAGAATTTGCGATGTATATGTGAAAGAGATGAACCTTAATCATGCCCTCTACTGGCTTGGTGAAGCAAGGCCGTGACCAAATTTGAGATGTTGCGGATGGTCTGGAAAGGCAAGCACTCAGAGGGGTCGCGGTAGAGCCAGTCATCTAGGAAGGCACAGTTGTAGAACCTGGATTTATCGCAGATCAAGAGTTTGGGATAGGGGTCTCTTCCTATAATATCTGCATTGTTAACGCTGACGCCACTCACCATTCCATCCTTGATTGGATACCATTGCCGAAGAGACGGCCCTAGGAAACCACCGTGAATTCGACTCTGTAGCAGAAGATCGCCATGGATCTTTCGCCCCACTCTTCTTTGTAGGAGTCTTCCATCGGGAACGGAACGTTTTCTCGAAGGTGTTAGCAGAACACATTTCTGAAAAGTGAGACGAACCTCTCTCCAAAGTGGCAGGCTTTGTAATTGTGATGCTGCAGTTCGCCATCATGCAGGCCATTCCATCGGATTTAAGTGTCACAAGCAGGGCCATCAGATCGATGCTTGAAGGTGATGTTCAGATTGTACACGAAGAAAAGGATTTATTTCTAGAGCAGGGGTTCCCAACTAAATTTTTCCAAGGACCCCTTCATCAAGGTACTACAATGACGAGGACCCCCACTATTTCCTAAGCCTAAAATTACCTGAAAAGAGTCAAAATATGTGAAAAAATAAATCAAACGAATGCTATACATACAACTCGGGGGGAAATACAGAGTACCTACAAGTACATTATTAGTTTTCATTTTCACTCCTTAATTAATGGGATACATTCATTTTAACCTTAGAGTCCATGATTTTTGTAATGTTAGGTTCAAAACTTGAAACTTTCACTCTGAAATCCGACCACATGTCAAGCCGATATTTGTTTTTCATGAAGCGCAAGGAAGAAAATGCTTGCTCTTTCCGATAGGTTGTTGCAAACGGAAGGATTTTTTCATGGCCTTGTCTCCAAGTTCTTTGTAATCCTTGCGTGCTGTTGCCCAGAATCCTGTTTTTTCTCGTCATTAAAAATGCCTTTCATCGTACCACAGCTCGACAAATCCACGAGCTTATCTTGTTCTTCTTCTTTTGCGAGGCCTTGGATTTGTTCAATTGCTTGACAACTGAAAGAATTTCGAATCCAACCATCGTCAGGTTCAGGGGAGTATCTCGTAAAAGTCGTGGCTAGGATGCGTAGGTGCTCGGCTGCGTTATTCTTTATTGGGTCAGGTAAACTCTCTTCTGCAGACTCAAAGAACTGTTTCAAATTAGGAAAGTTAGTGACCGACTCCTTTTCAATCCTGGCCGAATTCAGAGCTGGCACTCTGTAACCATACCACTGCTCTTATCTTCAACTTTGGACAAGCCTAAATTTTGTGCTAGCGTTAATATATTCATTTATAACTTGCGGACCCCTCAGCCTTACCTCCCGGACCCCCAGGGGTCCGCGGACCACCATTGGGGAACCGCTGGTCTAGAGGATGGTGCATGCTTCTACTTCAAACAGAGTCTGTTTCTACCAGATGGGACATGCATCACAAGAAATCACTAGTTTCAAGGCCTAAGAACCTGTAATCGCCTATATTCTCCCGCCTTTCTTTTTGTTGTCTGATGCTAATTGTTTTCCATTAATCCAATAAAGAATTATGTATTGATATTGATTTATTGAATACTCTATCATGTTAATTTATAGGGGGATCCATACAGCACAGGTGCTCCACTTCCTTTTGGGATCTCTCCATTGCTCAGATCAGATGTTGTTTCTGGACGACGACTAACCCAAGGAGATGACGTGAAGGAAACGCTTGAATTGAACATTGAAATTAATGTAAGTATTAATATGTTTTTAACATGTGGAATTCTCTCTTTATATGTTACTGGTACCATACAGAGTACCATTACCATATAAAGCCACCTGCCACAGGCCAGGGATCGATTTCACAGCTAATCTACAATAAAAGTGGCCCTATAACGTTTTTGTTTCAACTCTTCTTGAAATCCTTGTTTTTTAACTTTCAATATTTTTTTCGTGATTTCGACCTTAATTCACTCAAACGGCCATAACTCCCTTAACAGGGTGTTCCTAGTATATCCGTAAAACAATAAGTCGTAGAGTATCGACAATGCAGTGCTCTAGCTCTGACGCAACGTCGTCGTTCTCCTTTGGGCGTTCGGGCCAGCTGCTTTCTTTGAACGTAGTTCTCCATCGAACATTTTCTCTTGAAGATCTCTCGAAGTGGCAGGTGCCAGGGTATGGAATGCCATTCCCACTGTCTATTATTTTAGCCAGTGATTTTCCGTCCTTTCAGTTTTTGATGTGGTAGTTCAATTGTGCTCTCACAAGAGGAGTGTTACCACTCCCACTTAAAATGCAGACCAGTCTCAAGTTCACCTCTCTCCCACAGTTCAGTTCTTGTTACCATCCGCCAAGAACCCCGTGTTTGTACTGTTTTCCTTCTATTAAACTTCATAATCCGTGCTTCTATCTGCGTTCTCTATTCTGTCAAATCCTTCACTTGATAGGATCGCACTTCGGTGACACTCCTTGTCAGCTTTAAAATACCCACCTTTTTCTTTTGTTCACTTTGTATTGCTTTACCTTTTAAAATTTACTTCCTTGCGTTTGACATTTGTCTTTGTCTGTAAAAACAGACATTTTTTGTAGCCTTATTTATTTGCAAGTGCCTTATTTGATGTGCCATTTTTATTTTGGTTTATTATCCAGTAATAAACCATTGTAATCGCTCTCGAAAAAACAATTTCTACCCCCCCCCCCCCCCCCTGAAAATTTCATGGTTTACGTTTCAAAGGGTGTAGAATCCAAATCTGCAATAAAAATTTTTCCGTCCGTCCGCCGTACGCCATACGCACGATTTCTCCCAAACGGCTGGAGCAAAAAATCTGAAATTTTAAGGAAAAATCCATGTTGGTCCGACAACGCCCCAATCCTTCAGCCAGTTTTCTCACTTAATTTAAAGTGCTCTTTAAGGGTTGTCAAAATTCACAAAGTTTTGTGAAATCCCTAAAAACCTCAAAAAAGTCAAGGCGGCCTAAATTTGGACTTTTTTTTAAGGACATACCATGAGGAATCGAATGAGCCCCTCCCCAGGTCCGTAGCTCAAACCATTCCCGATGTATGGCCTGATTTATGGTGCCAACATTGTATCCACATTCAGTGCATCACTAGGTTACTGCAATCAAAACAAATACAACAGCGGTTTTTTTGTTTTGATCGCAGTAACCTAGTGATGTAGTGAATGTGGATACTGGAGTGAACTCCTAAAAGGGTTTATAGCCGATACACGGGATGAAGCAGTCTGATATGCATGCCCCGTCTTACGAAATTTAAAATTTTCAAATAGAATATTTTTCCATTGTAATCGCTCTTGAAAAAAATGCTGCAAATTCTTTCACTGGCGTTTATTATTCAATTTAATTCATTTGGCTTGCATTCATGATTTGAATTTCTACTAAGCTTTGGAGTGTGCGTGTTTCACAGGTGATAGAGCGATTATTTAATTCCAGGAGATATGCATAGAGCACTTAAATCAGTTCTCAACCAAAATACCTATTTGGATTGATTTGTTAATCATATTTGTGTGCCCCCTGAAATTCAATAATCGCTCTATCACCTGTGAAACACGCACACTCCAAAGCGTAGTATAAATTCAAATCATGAACAAGGCTAATTGAATAATAAACCCCAAAAACTGGAGAATTTGCAGCGTTTTTTATGGTTATCAGAATGCAGTTGACGTGTTGTTTGAAATGGTGCTCTGTCACATTCTGTACCGATGACATTCTTGGTGACTGAAGTTAGCTTGAAAGATACGATTTCACGTACATTTGCTGTTTCATCTACTAGCGTCTAGTTAATGTTGTACAACAATGTTGTATTACAAATGCTCAATATTGATTTATCCAGGAACCGTTTAGCTTCCTACCAGGAGACTCAGTGGGCATATTCCCTCAAAACCCCAGTGAAGAGGTGAACCTGCTATTAAAATGCTTGGGTTTGGAAGATCGGAGCTGCGCTCTTGTCAGAATTACTGCGAAAGAGGGAGTAAAAAAGAAGGTGCCACAATATATTCCTCAGTTGTCGACGCCCAGAACTCTTCTAGAATCAGTATTGGAGATTAGGGGAATCGTAAAAAAGGTAAGTAAATTTTAGATTCTAAGAATTGTTGAGAGCAATTTATCATTGACTCGGAATGTGCACCATACTGTGTTAAGAATGTACTTAGCTGTTTTTTTGAGGAACCTGTTCAAGTTCTTAAGAATAAATCTACTATTATGCACATGTCATTAAAGAGTTAGGTAGCAATCGAGTAGGCAAAGAACTCAGGCAATCTACCGCTTGTCGATATGTATAACCTACATTTATTATTTTTACACAATGATTATTTTTACACATGTAATGATTATTTTTACTCAAGTATTCTGTAATAGTTGATGGGAATAATTAAAAAAATATATAATATTAAAAATGGGTTGTGGTTCGGGAAAACTGTGCTAATATCGATGGAGTAATTAGTAAAAATCTTACCCCAGTAAACTAAATGACTCATTTGAGCGTATACCATGTGGAAATCCAGACTAACGAACAGGAAGAGATTGAAAGTGACAAACCTGCGTCGTAGAACACCATCGAAGTACAGCCCTTGCTCGACTGAATGGATAAAATGGAATCCGGCTTTGAGATTCATGTTATCCCAAACATATACACCGATTCACTATGAAACAGTTCCATCCGCATTAGAAGTAGGTATTTTTATTTATCAGGCGCTTGAAATCGATTTTGCCTGCCAACGAGATCTCAAGAAAAAACATCGTTTTCATTGTAAAACTTGACTCCCAGTCTATTTTAACGTATTTTCTGAGAAAAATGAAGCTAATGCAATAGCTCCAAGAAATTTAAAATAAAAGCTTTTTAAATCACTGGGGTTTTTTATTCAATTGGCTTGCGTTCATGATTTGAATTTCTACTAAGCTTTGGAGTGAGCGTGTTTCACAGGTGATAGAGCGATTATCGAATTTCAGGAGATATGCATAGAGCACTTAAATCTGTTCTCATCTAAAATACCTATTTGGATTGATCAGTTGATCATATTTGTGTGCCTCCTGACTCCGGTATCCACATTCACTACATCACTAGGTTACTGTGATTAAAAAAAAAAAAACGCTGTTGTTTTTGTTTTGATCGCAGTAACCTAGTGATGTACTGAATGTGGATGCAATGTTGGCAGCATAAATCGGGCCATACATCGGGAATGGTTTGAGCTACGGACCTGGGGAGGGGCTCATTCGATTCCTCATGGAAAGTTCTTCAAAAAAAGTCCAAATTTAGGCCGCCTTGACTTTTTTTGATGGTTTTAGGGATTTTACAAAACTTTGACAACCCTTAAAGGGCCCTTTAAATTAAGTGAGCGGCTCAAGAATTGGGGCGTTGTCGGAACAACATGGATTTTTCCTGAAAATTTCAGATCTTTCGCTCCAGCCGTTTGGGAAAAATCGTGCGTACGGCGGACGGACGAAAAAAATTGTATTGCAGATTCGGTAGACACCCTTTGAAACGTAAACCATGAAATTTTCAGGTGGGGTTAGACATTTTTTTTTTTTCAAGAGCGATTACAATGGTTTATTATTGAATAATAAACCAAAATGAATATTTGTATAATGTGCAAAAAAATATGTATAGATTCGTAATATTCTTAGATAAGAACAATACTGACTACACAACATATTTTTTGTATTTCGGCTCATGCCTTTTTCAAACTATAGAGAAAATCAATTTTGGTTTTTGAAGTTGTGACATTCTTGAGAACCTGCCATGGAGAAGTGAGGTTACCCGGCTAACGCCTGATATTCAACCCTGGAGGATCATACGCTCCCAAAAATTCGAATGGGCCTTCTCTGATTGAAGCAGCGTTAATTTGTGTTCTTCGGGTCTCATTATCTCCATCCCCCCCCCCCCCCCGTCAACATAAAAGGCTGGATATTGTTTACACACCAACTCATACACAGACAGGTGTCTGATAATCTGCAGACCCTTTGCATTTGTATGAGTTGGGGTTATTCGCGGACGTGAATTATTCCTCTTCTACAGCCAGTGAACAAACCTTGTTCTGCGTCTGCTGTAAGGATACAGTCTTCTTAATCGTTCTGTTCTATCTGATCATCTGTCAGAATGTTCCCGATAGAAGATCCTTGTCAATAGATCAACGCAGGTGCTTAGGAGAATACCTTTTGGTCTCTGGGTTGTCTGAGAGGGGTGTTTATAGATATACAGGGTGTACAGCGTATGATCCGAAAATCTTCGCACACGTGTTCTACAACTAGTTTCCAACAAAAAGTGCCTCTTAGAGATTTTTTTTAGAGGCTCCGTTTTTGAGTTATTTCACTTTTAAGATTTTTTTCGTGTTTTCGAACTTATATCACTAAAACGGACGTAACTCCGACGTTTTCAAAGTATTTGAAAATCTAAGTATGCCGTTGGAAAGAGCATAAAATTATCTATCGTCTCAGTCTTTAATAATAATTTTGTAAAAGGAACTAAAGGGTAAAAATGAGCCTGAAAAGTAAATTTTGTCAAATTTTGAAAAAAAAACTTCTTTTTTTAATGGCTCATTAGTCCCCCTTAATTTTAATGATACGTTTGAGCCTCTAAGCTTGAAAAATGAGCAAAAGCCTCAGCTTTCCAATGGTATATTTAATTTTTAGGTTTTAGAGGGAACTTTTTTGAGGAAAATTGAGATTTTATGAAAAAAAAAACGTGTATTTTCAAACACATTTGATGTGATCGAACGGGTGTGTGGATCTACCTTTGACCGTTAATCACATTATCATACTCAACATTTTGCTCGTGACGATGTTTCTATCAACGATAAGAAGAGGAAATCATAACAAACAACGGGATCAAACCTCACGATATCAGCAAGAACGGGAGACATTTAACAGTTGATTTACATCAATTCATTCCGCGGATGCTCTCACTCAAACTTAAATTTTTTAGGTAATGCCGTTGACATGATACATTCTACACCCAGAAAAAGAAGAAAAGTTTTAGTTATGTATGTTTTATTCTCTTTTTTTTCTTTTATTAAGTCCTCAAATGTGCTTGAAAATACAAGTTTTTTGCATAAAATCTTAATTTCCGGATGACCACTGACTGGCTAGAAGCTGATTGTATAATCACTGTATGACATAACGAAGGACTTGAACATTACTGTTTTTCCGCTAATTTTGAAAATAACTCTTCTCATTCGCTTAACATAACTTTTCAGATGTTTCTAAGGTCGCTGGCCGAATACACCTCAAAAGCCGATGAGAAGAGAAGAATTTTGGAACTATGCTCCCAGGAAGGTTCAGCTGAGTATGATAAATACTTTCTTCAACAGGGGTTTACGCTGAGCGATATTTTAACTTCAATGACCTCCTGCGTCCCTCCTCTGTCCCTTCTAGTAGAACATCTTCCTCGTCTCATGGTTAGTAAACCTACAACTACAAGTTTTGGTTTATACTTTTAAATGTCGATCCTTTGTAAGCGATTTAGAAAAATAAACTTTTAACACCATCTCAAAACTTGTTGGTTTACATTTCAAGATATGTAGATTTCAAAAATCGAATGAAAGAAGCTTTTCTCTGGAAGTAGTGGACCGAAGCTTACGAAATTTGTCTCGAAAATACTGCATCGATCCGGGATATGCCTGTAATCTCGACGACTTGATCTCAATCAATCCTAAGGGTTAATATTTAAGGGTGGAAATGTTAAAAAATGGAAATCTCAAAACCTTCCGATTAGGAAGATTGTTGGATTCGAATAAAAATGATTTCCCTGAATGTTGAGAGGTCATTCTGGTTGCAGTACGATCTTGCATTTGCCTGCCAATCGCAGGGTTATCTTTAACATGAGGAATTAGAGAGGATTCTGTAACGTGAAAGTGGATATTATAAAGTGGCTATCTGCAGACCCAGAGCATGCTTGATAGTACACGCATATGCCAGCCATAATGAGGTCTCCTAAGCTTAAGTTGAGTTGAGTAACAGGTTGAGGAGACAATGAATCTTGTTCCCCTCTGGGACTTATACAAATTCCAAGGTTGATTTAAAAGGGCGTGTCCCAGCACACCATGCAAGCAAGGACGAAAATTCCTGGTAGAACACCAAGGGAGACTGTTACTACACCCACAGTCAATGGCCCTGCATCTGACGACGCAAATACCTGTTTGCACTATTCACTAAGGTATAGCTGGTCGTTCTAGCTCGCCCTACAAATTGAGCAGGTCGGTACCCGAGTTATTGGCAAACCACATAACTCACATGCTGGCAAGACAAGTCTACCGGGGAAGTTCCTTCCAGCATGAGTGATCAACCACTACCCCCAGGTAACTTTGCTGATCCGATGCGCCTGAAGCCAGTGTCTCCCCCGCCCCCACCTGTGGTACTGATTTTGCTGTTGAGGAGACAAGTGATAAGCAATTTTAGCCTGTGTTTTAATTGTATCTTGTTAAGTTTCAGTTGTTCTATTTGTGGGTCTGTTTTCTGACAGTACGAAGGAAGCGTTGACTCTGCCTGTACGCATAGTATGATATGCATATATCTAATACAGAAATAATATGCCTTTGTGTAATAATCTGCAGCGTAACCTGGGGCTGCCCCCACCCGTGGTACTGATTTTGCTGTTAAGGAGACTAGTAGAAGCATTATTTTAGCCTGTGTTAAGGTTCAGTTGTTCTTTTTGTGGGTTTCTTTTCTGACAGTATCTAGGAAGCATTTCCTCTGCCTGTACAGTCCTATGATCCACATCTATCTAATTTTAAAAAATAAATAAATAAGCCTTTGTGTAATAATTTCTGCGTTTTATCTGCTTTGATCAATTCTCATCTTCCTCTTACTCGTTTATGTTCACTTGTTGAATTATCTGAATATGCACTCTTTCGAATCATTGATAACTCTACTCAAAGTGGAGTGTATTTATGTTGTGAATAATTTACTTACGGAAATCAATAGAAAACTAAGGGAAATTTTGAATTTAGGAAACGATTTTTGTTTGTCTCTAATATTCACTAAGTTTCTGGCACTTCGGTTGGCTTGGGACAAAATACCTCCTACTTCTATATAATTGATTGTTTTTCTTTTTAGCCAAGGGCGTATTCTATCGCGTCTTCTCCACTGTCCCACGAAAATAAGATCAAAATCGTGTTCAACGTTGTCACCACTCCAAGAGGCAGACTGGGGGTTTGCTCGAGTTGGTTGAAAAACAAGTTTTTAGAAGCTGGTGACATATCTAAACAACTCGAGAAAATGGGCCTCGATGATATTCCTGCCAGCAGTAGTAGTAAGGTAGGTTGATCGCATTCTAGATTGAAAATGTGTATGTTGATCGTGTTTTATCGTTAAAGACTAAATTCCTGAGTTTTGACAACTGTGGAATTTGCATGAATTTTTCATTTGAATTCATCCTGTCATATTTATGGTGATATGGATTAGCAGGGGCAAACGGGGAATCTTGTTTGACAATCGATAGCTCAAAAATGCCTCGGTTTTGCTATTTGTATCTCGAGTCTGAATGCAAATTGCCCACTCTGACAGCTGCATCAGCAACGTTCTTACCTAACCCATTAAAATTTATATTTACTTTCTTCCCAAGTGTTGGTATTCTTCAGTGTTAGGGTAAAATATGAGATTCGAACTAAACGATTTATTTCACATATTTTACTTTAATTTACCTAACCCTTCAAACATACTCTTTAAGAAAATATGACTTATTTTTGGGTCATCGATATTTCACAAGTTACCTACATGAAACGTTTGTTATTTAGTGTGGTTTCAGTGATTTTTCTTCAACTTCTTTGTTCTAGACTTGATAAAATTAGTCCGTAAACCAATTGCTTAGTAATAAATTGTTTTGATATTTGAACAAATCGATTCTGTGTCATTTGTCTTATTTCATCTTCTCTTTGTTTTAGATCCCTTTGTTTTTCAGGAAGCCGTCTAAATTCCGAATACCTCCCTCTATTGATGCGCCTCTGATCTTGATTGGACCTGGTACCGGCATCGCACCGTTTGTAGGTGAGTGGGTCTCATATGGTTTTCTTCTTTGTCACATGCTGTGTTCACATATATGGTGACCATTGTTGAGTACAAGTCTGTCTCAATCTCGAAGTTTTTTAACTTACCCTAATTATTCCACGGTTGCAGTATGGCTTACGATTGGCGATACCATATCGTATATATAAAGATGAAAGTATCGGTTGGACGCTGGGCGGGTGGAATTCACCCCCCAGAACCCCCCGACCCCGCCAGTGAAAGGGGAGAGGGCCCCAGCGGGGCGGAGCGTCTCCCAGGGTAACCGACGTGCTCCCCTCCTCAGGGACTTAGAATATACGATTTTTTGATTTTGCGTATTGTTTTTATACTCCCTCATTGTGTTACTCACATGTGTAGCAGGGCCTTTTAACTAGTAATAATGAAAAGAACAGGTAGGTAGTAGGGGACACTAACCTAAGTTCTCTATTTTCTACCCAAAAATTGAAAAGACGGTTCGATTTGACTAGGAGCTACTTTTAGCCAATAAAGAACCCCATTTAAGGTAAAAGAGATTCAAATAATAATGGAAATTGCCAAAATTCGTCTTTCACCTCAGTTTTTTTTAATTTAAGTTTTTAACTCCTATTGAAATAATGTGTTATCACCTATTAATCAGTTGTTAATCACATTTAATATCATGAAAACCTCAGTTAAAACGCTGGAAATTATTACACAGAGGGTTACTATTTCTCTATCAGACATCCCTTCTATGCAAATCACTTATTTATCTGTATGAGACGTACTATGTGGTTCATTATCTAGACTCAAGCCCTCGCGCCTCCGTTGCATTTGTATTCAAGATGAAAATACTTGAGCTGCCGTCAGTGAAGCCAGCTCTCCAGCATGTCCAATTTTCGTCACTGGAAGATGAGGTTTTTCAAATGGGTCACGGATGATCTTACTGCAACCCTAGTGGTTTCATTCAATTCAGGGAATTAATTTATATCTTCATCCAACAAAAAACTACCCTCTTCAAAAGTTTGTGAGATTCTTTGAATGATTGATCGTTTATTATAATCCATTAGGGTTGATTGGTCAAGATGCCAAAATTGCTGGCACATCCTGGATCGATGTTGGATTTTTGAGCCGAATTCTGTAAACCTTAAACTAATGGAATAAGTAAACATTATTGAAGAATTGTGTAGTATTATTCGTTGTATTTGTGTAATTAAAAATCGATCGCTTGATAGTGATTGTAATCAATTTGGAACGCACTCCTCGTGGCATATATTATTCAAGTTCACATTTTCAGGATTTGTGGAACACATTTCACTCCAACATCAACATGCTAAGGATGAAGTACAGCAGCCTCTCATCTACTTTGGATGTCGCTACCCTGATCGAGATCACATTTACAAGTGAGTAGTGTTACGTGGAAGGTGATCAAAATGGTATAGTTTCAGCTTCCAAGATCTGAGGATCTTAATGCCCACAACAGCCATTGGATATCCCAGATGCTAGAAGGCGCCTGGTTTATCTTCAGTGGTTCATCTTCACTATCCACATCCATCATGCTCCCGCTATGCTGAAAAAGGCATTTTCCCTTTGGTTGTAAGGAGTTGCACGTGATATCAAGGGCTTGTCAGAGCAGTTAGTATCCACTATAGGATCAGTGGATCGTAATCCTGCCTTGTTACCATGTAACATGTGAGTTAATAGAATGGCATAGTTTCCTGTTCCAAGGACTGAAGTGATTAATGCAGCAAACAGAGGATATCCAAGATGCTAGAAGGATTCTAGTTTATCTTCAGAGGTGGCGGATTCCAGAATCAGGAAAGGGGAATGATCCATATCCATTACAGAGATCTTGACAATATCTTTTTACTACTACCGAAACGTTATCCTAATACAGTCTGTAGACTGGTGAGGTTATCCCATATCTGAGGGATACGATTAAGGTGAAAATAAACACATATGTGTAGATAGTACTATTACTAGTACTCTGCTAGTACTCTACTGTGGTATGAGTGACTGGATTCCAAGGGTAGTTGCAGAATGATTCCATCCCAATGCGGAAACTTCCAGAATGCCTACCACGGGGTCTCTAGTAGACTTAACTTCAAATATTTAATAATTATGGTCCTGGCTAGCTTAGTGAATTATAAAGTTCAAAGTGGAGATCATAATGACTTGATTATAAGTAAAATTTGGAAGATTCCTGCTGGTCAAAAGCAAATACTTGTCTGAATTAGCAACACTAAACTGAGGATCAATGAAGAATAGTGTGTTGCCATTAGCTAGATTAAATTCTAGCAAACTGTATTTTTCCTGTTTTAGTAGTTTTCCTCCGGCTACAAGTCACTTGAACTAGTGAAGAGGCATCATATAATAAACACTACAATTTCTGTTCTTCCAGGAAAGAAATGGAGGACTTTTTGAACCAGAAATTCATATCGGATTACCGAGTGTGTTACTCCCGGGATCGCCCAGAAGAAAACGCCGCTAAATATGTACAAGTGAGAAACACGTTATGGTACCTTGTAATTGTGGATTAATATTTGAAAAGGATAAGACATATTTGTGAAGATTTATAAGCAACTGGTACTTGCATGTTCGGTCGTATTAGTGAACAGTGAGTGAGTTCAATTTCGTTGGGGGAAAACAAATGCTGATTATTAGAAATGATAAATCGATTTGTAAGCTTACCTTGTCACCCAAGTTGTGAGAATGAGGAATCTAAAGTCGGCCTTGTTGATGAAGTCTCAGTTGGATCGTGTTTGTTTCAAGGTAGACACCGATATCAAACGTTTTCTAAAACAAAGAATAAAATTGTTCAGTCTTGTGTGAGAGAGGTGAGGGTGCAAATTTAAGGGGAATAAGAGGTTGGAAAGGCCGAGAAAACATGAAAAAGAAGACGGAAATTGCCGATTTGTGGAAAAGAGGTAGTAATAATGAGCCAATATGGACTATAGAGTTAACACAGAAGAAGAATGTGTGATGACTTATCAAGGAAGATGTATACATTTGATTAAATTATATTGATTTGATTGATTGATTGATTCTGATTATAAAGAGAAGAAAACTTGATAGAAGAACTAATAAAACTATTGTACAACTTATCCCCAATCATCAGTTCGGATTTAGAAAAAAAATTGTACTATGGATCAAGTCTACAAACAGTCAATAAGTGTATGAGTGTAATTCTCTTGATCAATATTCAGTTGTTATATTATTGATTAGTATGCTGATCCTTATGCATTAGTATGCTGATCTTCCTGTGATGTTTATGACATCCTTTTCAAATGTATGATCTTCACAGTTATTTTATTTAGATTAAATTCCGTTTTACGAATCGTGCTGTGTTCTGAATTGTTCGTTAAATTTGATTTCAGTTTCTTGCTCCTCATTCTCTATTGAGATGAAGATAACATTTGAAAAAGGTCACTAAACTAAACTCATGTGTCACCAGGTGTTCGCGTCACTTCCGCGAAAATTTTTATTGTTTTATTGATTATATAGAAAAACACTGGCGAATGCATCAATAGTGGGCCATTTAAGGGTTCGTACTTAAGGGTGCGTATTCAAGGGTTTGTATTTAAGGGTGCGTATTAAAGGGTATATTTTTCAAGAAAAGCTGGTGAAAAATAGATACTTGAGTTGTAGGATTAAGTTTCAATTATTTGAAGTTGATAGAGCTCCTTGTTTATCATTCAATCAAATGTGACGTGATTGATATAACTATCCTAGGGTTTTGTTTTCTAAGATAAGATTTTATGAACAGAATAAGCTAATATAAATTGTAAATAATTGTTTACTTTATTGCCCTCAGGATTTGCTGTACGAAGATAGAGAGCAGATTTGCGATCTGGTCATGAACCGCAATGCCTCCTTGTTCATTTGTGGGGATGCAACCAACATGGCCAAAGATGTTCGGGCCATGCTAGTGAAAATGGTTAAAGAGCATTTAGGTAATCAATGTTACAGTCAAATTTTTGTACATGTTCCATGCATGCGTACGTCTATTATGTACCTAACACAATTCCGTTGATGAATGAAATCTAATTCAACACTGAAATATATTCCACATGTTACAGATAGCACAAATGACGTCGCAGAACAACGAATAAGTGAATTGGAAAAAAGTGAAAAATTAATCAAGGATGTTTGGAGATAGTTGATTTGTATACTTTCGTTTTGTTAATATATATTTTTTGAAGTATAATTTTATTTTCTATCCACTTTTCCTTGGTCACCAGAATCGTGGCAACCCAACGAGAAGCCCTAGAGATGGTTGTTTAATTCTAGGCTGCCTTTTTGGACTTTTTACAAAATTTTATGAGTGTTGTTAAAGTATTCCATTGCTCCCACTATTTTAATTTCTTTTCTATTTCTTTTGTTGTCCAAATAAGTGAGTAAAAACGAATAAGTAAAGTAAATTTGCGGTCAATCGCTTGAAGTGCAGAACCAGTAAAAACAAGTGGGTGTGGCACATAGCTTCCTCGTATCCATAACATGACTGTATAGATCATTGAAAATTATTATTGACTAAAGAACTTCGTTCAATTAGGCGAAGTAAATATTGAATTAGGGTAAATTTATTGTTATGCAGGAGCATAACTTGAGAAAATAAAGGTAGGCATGTTCAACTATTGAACAAACTATAAAATATACCTAATAATAAAAATTGACATTGACGCTGTATGGATAGATGACTGAAGTGATAAATAATTATTATATTTCTAAAAATAAAATATAAGCATCGTTCAATGACGGATCAAATAATGTTGGGTTGACTGCAGCGTCGTTGCAAAGTACCCAACTGCCGTCATCCCTCCGCACAGTGGCTGTATATATCTTGCGCAGAGGCTACTATTGATCCGGGGGTCATGAAACTCATAGGGGACCATCTGCACATCAAACCGAACAATCCCTGAAAATTTCATCGAAATTGGTCAAGAACTCCCAGAGTTATACGCGTAACAAGGATTTCACGTTTGCGTATGCACAGAGGCTCCTATTGATCCGGGGGTCATGAAACCTATAGGGGACCATCTACACCCCAACCCGCACAATCCCTGAAAATTTCATCAAAATCGGACTATAACTTCTTGTAGTTTTGCCCGTTGGCTATTGGGCATTTTTTACTGAAAATGAGAGAAAATAAGGTGAGAGGAGCATAGTTACTTGGATAATCTGCATTGTAAAATTTAATTTTTTCAAATAAAGCAGGAGGAGAAGAGAAATGCAACTGAAAGTATGATAACGTTGTTAGTAATGTTGTACTAACCTTTTGTTAATAATTTTTTGCCTGAGGAAGCAGATTGGCTCGCTTGGGACATACAATACATTTCAATGAACGAACTCTGAGTGAGATTGAACTCGTTACAGAGAAACCATCAGCAACGATTTTATGTTTAGAGTAAAACAAAAAATTAAATATTACCCTTATCTGTCTGTTTCGACTAACTTAGGCACTTCTGCAGAAGAGACATATAAAGTTTATTAACCGTTCGGTAGGTTACGGCGATGTTCATGCCCCAAGCACTGATTTACTAGTAATTGTAGAAATTACAATCCCTACCAGTATTAAGATAAATTGATTGGATTTAACACAAGTAAAAGGGTCTGGAAGTGAGCTCGATGCGAATTGAAGACGCGAGTCGTTAGGCAAAACCCGCACGACCGATCAGTCATGCAGGTGGGGTAGGCTTCTGCGCCGTACATATGCTTACCGACATCGTTGGGTATCCACTTTCATGTTTAAAACAGCAGCTTTAGGCCAGTCAATATCGACATGAAAAAGAGCAACAAGCAAAGGCAAACGCGCAGCTATCTACGATTTTTTCACATGTTGTTAGGACCCCCACGGGTAGCTTACACCCAAGTTTGCAACCCCGAAAACCCTATGCTGGCTACGTAACGCGCTAAAAACCACGAAATTTTCGCCGATTTTTCGGTTTTTCCCTTATAACTCCTAAACTAGTCGAATCTCGGTAACTCTTGTCCCATACGTTTTTTAAGTAGATTACATTTCCTGCAATTTAAGCTCAACCCGAGCGCTGTAAGTCTAATAGGTAAGGAAGAGGAGCAAAAGTGACGATTATTCCCAAAATTTTTTCCGAAATTTTTGTGTTAATGTCGTATTTTGAGCCTCGTACTGGCAAAAGTACTCGTTTAAGGGAAAAGTCACGAGAAAGGAATTTAAAGTGAATGTAATAAGCTTCAATTTGAGACCAGAACAGAGCCTGTAGCCCTCCTAGTTTTTTCAAAAACGAATTATAACCAAATAATTACACAACTCAGATTTTAGCACCACTGAAATAGTTACCTACATTTTTTGTGATCAGCTATCGTGCAATATAAGTAAATATGTGTACAGACGTATATGAAAAATGAAAGAAATAAACCTTTTAACCTTTCAGTAGTATGTTGCGGCATTTTCAGGGGCACTTGAAGAATGGCAAATATTTAATCGGTGTCCAAGAATATTCGACATTGAGAAATTTGGCCAATCAGTTATCGTGTGTAAATATGCAGACGTATATGCGAAAGAAATGAACCTTTTAACCTTTTAGTAGTGTGTTGCAACATTTTTCAGGGGCACTTGAAGAATGGCAAATATTTAATCGTCTTTCGCTTACCAAACTGTTTTTTCTAAGTACAGTTTGCTTTTTTCTGTACAGTTGCTAACTTATATTCAGTATGCTTATTGTTGTAGTACCTATAGCATTTTCACGTCAAATTGGAGGTTTTCCATTTCAAATCGGAGGTTTTACACATCAATTTGGAGATTTTACACATCAATTTGGAGGTTTTACATAAATTTACGGAAATGGTTCGTTTCACATTAGTTTGTTTCACATTTCACTAGAGTTTTAAACGCCGTAAAGCTAGCCCGCGTAGAAGGCGGATGCACCCCGTGATTCTGAAAATACCTACTCCGTGCAACACAACATGAAGACATTCCATCCGTCCCTTCCGAATGCCATTCTTTTGAAGGTGTCTGCTGATTCGCCTTATCTAAAAGTCTCTAATTGCCGCCGTTAGTTACCACTTGCTTTTATTTTTGCGACAAGAATTCGGGCGATGAAGAAATACGAGCGTTTCGTTCGCCGATCGAACCTTGCGGTAAGAAGTAGTGAGAGTGACGAAGATGCTGAAAACGAGGTTCCTTCCACTGCCCGAAGACGTCGAGGACAATACGGTAGGTACACAATAGTCTGTAGTGTAGAAACATTTTTCTTTGTTCTCTAGTATAAAACAAAGAAAATAATTTCTTACAATGTAGGAAGAAAGACATGCTACTAAACATGCTGCTTCTATAATCGGCTACAAAATTTGTTCATTCTTTTGGTTTATTATTCAATAATAGCGGTGACACTTTTAAGTAATCAGCACGGAGTAGGGATGAGACTGAAGCCGGTCACCTGCTTCACTCACGCAATGAGATTAAAATTTCCCTTAGCTTATGGCAAATTTAGAATTTTTTTAATGAAAATAAACATTTTTCATTATTGAAGTTAAATCCTGATAAATACTTAGTTTTATCAATGACAGATTCATAAAATTTGCGCTCCTTTACTGTTGAGTGAAATACCACACTATAGCGGTGACACTTTTAAGTAATCAGCACGGAGTAGGGATGAGACTGAAGCCGGTCACCTGCTTCACTCACGCAATGAGATTAAAATTTCCCTTAGCTTATGGCAAATTTAGAATTTTTTTAAATGAAAATGAACGTTTTTCATTATTGAAGTTAATTAATAATTAGTTGTATCAATCTTAGATTCTTAATATTTGCCGCGCTTTTACTGTTGAATGAAATGCCACACTACAGCGGCGTCACTTTTAAGTAATCAGCACGGAGTAGGGATGAGACTGAAGCCGGTCTCCTGTTTCACTCACACAATAAAACTTCTCTCACTCCTCACACAGTTTTCGGCCATCATTATTGTTCATGTATCAATTATCATATTGCTATCTCACTGTAACTCTCATATTAATTCATAATCATAAAATTATTAATTCAAAGTGTATTTGCCACGATTACTTCACTTAATCAAGTTTTAGTTAAACAAGTGATTTACATAACCTTGAAAGAAGTCAACACGGATCACGGGCTACAACCAAAAACGGCTTTTGTGTTGTAAGTACTTTTTGTCTGCACCAGAACTTATCTAGAAACTAGAAGTAATTCATAAGGCAAAACAACGTTCGCCGGGTCAGCTACTCTAGTAATATAGAAATTTTGATCAGCCCATTGACGAAAGTTCCGCCTATTGAACATTCCATTGTTGGTGAAATGGGACTCGTCCGTCCAAAGAATGCGACTGAGCAGGTCTTCTTGCCCATCTAACATTCCATCCATATGGGCCAGAAACGACAGTCTTCTGACTGGGTTTTTGTGAGAGACATTTTATTTTTCATTTTTATTGGTTTATTATTCAATAATAAACCACTGTAATCGCTCTGGAAAAAAAATTCTAACCACCCCTGAAAATTTCATGGTTTACGTTTCAAAGGGTCTAGAATCCGAATCTTCAGTAACAATTTTTCCGTCCGTCCGCCGTACGCACGATTTCTCCCAAACGGCTGGAGCAAAAGATCTGAAATTTTCAGGAAAAATCCATGTTGGTATGAAGACGCCCCTATTCTTGAGCCAGCTCTCTCACTCAATTATAGTGCCCTTTAAGGGCTGTCAAAGTTTTGTAAAATCCCTAAAAACCTCAAAACAAGTCGAAGCGGCCTGAATTTGTACTCTTTTTGAAGAACATACCATGACGAATCGAATGAGCCCCTCCCCACGTCCGTAGGTCAAACCATTTCCAATGTATGGCCCGATTTATGGTACCAACATTTGCGTTTTTTGGTTTATTATTGTTTGTTTGTAACCTAGTGATGCCGATAGCGTCGAGATGTAGTGAATGTGGTAACTGGAGTGATAGCCGATGTGGATACTTGTAGTTTATAGCCGATACAGGGGTTGAAGCATTTTGATATGTATGAAACGCTGATAATACATAGGTAAATATTATTACTGGGGTTTATTATTCAATATTATTACATTAAAATCACTTTTCGGAGTGTGCGTTTACAGGTGATAGAGCGATTATAATCGCTCAATAATTATTGGAATTTCAGGAGATATGCATAGAGCACGTAAATCAATGTTCTCAACCAAAATAAGTATTTTGATCAGTTGATGATGTTTGAGAATTTACACCATTCTTACCTTTGTACTAATCGTTTAAATTTGGGTTTGACGGGAAGTTTTAACGCAATACGAGTGCTAAAGTAGTTGACAAATTATTTAGACTGTTTTTATTGTGGAATGGGTATTGAGGTGACCTAAAAAAAAAAAACAACGTTTCACTGGGGTACAAGATTTCAAACGGCTTGGTTCAAATTTGAAATGCATTCAATTTAAAAATTATAGTATCTTTTTTCGTAGTTTAGGCCTCTATAAAGAAAACAAAAAATAAATAAAAATTTTGGTTGAGAAAATACTGATCAGTGACATTAATCAAATGACTTATTTATCAGCAAATTTTGAGGGCGGTTAATTTGTTCTTGATCGCTTTCATAGGTTTATTATTGAACATGATAAGCCAAAATCAATTAAACTTAAAGGGCCCACTGTGTAGTTACGTCTGGATAAATGTATCTAAGATGTTCAACTAATCTTTAGAACTAGAAGGATTGATTTAGGGTATTTTTTTATTTTGATATGCGAGGCACCAAACTAAACAGAGCACTGACCAACGACCTATTAGTCCAATGATCTCAATTACTAGAAAGATTGATCTGGGAAAACTGTTTTAAACGGTTGGCCTCATTATATCCTTATAAACGCCTCCATATACTCGATTCCTCAGTTCGGCGTTGCTTAGGAAAGGCCTTAACTGCTTCAAGAACAGTATTTTTATTTTGGTATACTACGTATAAATCAGAATATTAGTAGGAAACGAATAGCTTTCCAAACAAATTCCAAGGAGAAAATCGCTGATGATACCCACCCATCCTCGAATGGTAATTTAGCCATCACATAGATAAACCAAAGGTGATGAAATGTTCGACTGACTAGCGAAATTAATTAATTCCATGTCACATATCTAAAAAAATCTAGTCATAGATCCCTAGCTACCTGATTCCATGTAGGAACATAATCGTGGAACATTAATTCAATTGGAACTCCTTTTCATGAGAACCATTATCCACAAATAATTTGAATAACCCCACTGTTTGTCGATTTCACTTTTTTGCTGACCGACAAGTTCTCTGCTGTTCTTGGCCAAATGTATACTATTTTTACGTTTCAATTTTGGTTTATTATTCAATAATAAACCATTGTAATCGCTCTGGAAAAAAAAAAAAATTCTAACCCCCTGAAAATTTCATGGTTTACGTTTCAAAGGGTGTAGAATCCGAATCTGCAATAAACATTTTTCCGTCCGTCCGCCGTACGCACGATTTCTCCCAAACGGTTGGAGCTAAAGATCTGAAATTTTCAGGAAAAATCCATCTTGGTCCGACGACGCCCCAATTCTTGAGCCAGCTCTCTCACTCAATTTAAAATGCCCTTTATGGGCTGTCAAAGTTTTGTAAAATCCCTAAAAACCTCAAAACAAGCCGAAGCGGCCTAAATTTATACCTATTTGAAGAACATACCATGATGAATCGAATGAGCCCTTCCCCACGTCCGTAGGTCAAACCATTCCCAATGTATGGCCCGATTTATGGTGTCAACATTTGCGTTTTTTGGGTTATTATTGTTTGTTTGTAACCTAGTGATGCCGATAGCGTCGAGATGTAGTGAATGTGGTTACTGGAGTGGTAGCTGATGTGGATACTTGTAGTTTACAGCCGATATAGGGGTTGAAGCATTTTGATATGTATGAAACGCTGATAATACATAGGTAAATATTATTACTGGGGTTTATTATTCAATATTATTACTGGGGTAAATAAGTATTCTTTCACTCGGGTTTATTATTCAATTGGCTTGCGTTCATGATTTGAATCTGTACTAAGCTTCGGAGTGTGCGTGTTTCACAGGTGATAGAGCGATTATTGAATTTCAGGAGATATGCATAGAGCACGTAAATCTGTTCTCAACCAAAATACCTATTTTGGATTGATCAGTTGATGTTTTGTGTGCCTCCTCTACATCTGTCTACCTTTGGCTACATTTGCCACGTTTAAATTTGGATTTGGGGAAGTTTTAACGCAATACGAGTGCTAAAGGACTTTATAAATTATAGATGTTTTTATTGTGGGGGGGTATTGAGGTTCAATAAAAAAACGCTGCAAATTCTTTCACTGGGGTTGATTATTCAATTGGCTTGCGTTCATAATTTGAAAACTTTAATTTATTAAGTGTTGCGTTAAAACTTCACAATAAAACGACTGATAGAGCGATTATTGAATTTCAGGAGGCACAAAAATATGATCAACTGATCAATCCAAATAGGTGTTTTGGTTGAGAACAGATTTACATTCAATGATCGCTCTATCCTGTGAAACACGCACAATCCGAAGCTTAGTAGAAATTCAAATTATGAACGCAAGCCAACTGAATAATAAACCCCAGTGAAAGAATTTGCAGCGTTTTGTTAACGTTTCGGGGATTTGTCTGTGCTGAAGGTGAGTAAGTAAGTAAACGAATTCTGGCAATTGACTGGAAGACCACCTGGGGGACCACTAACTGTCCATCAGAACGCGTTGATCGCCGGATGGTGACAGGGGAGCGGAGATTGGAGGGTGAACCGCCCCCAGAGGGCCAACCCCCGGCGAAGGGGTGAAATTAGTTGGAGGGAATCCCGTCAGAAAGCGCCGCCGTCAGTCGGAGGCGGCAACTGGGGAGGGAGAGCTCGGTGGCCCAGTGCAGCCCGGGGATCCGGACGGTTCGCTTTCATTTTCGAAATTACGAACGGCCCAACTACAACCAACAAAGTGGAGATCAAACGAAACGCGCCCAAGTATTGTTCGTTTTAAAACGTCTTCGTAACGTACAAACTAAACAACGACTTGTGGCGTGTACACCAGAATCACACAGAACAAAACCACTGTCCCTTTTTTGGGTTTTTACTGGAAAACATAGTCTACAACAGAAATCACGGAGGGTATCACGTCTTTGTACAAATGTCCAGATAGGGTTTCTCGTGTTTAGTAACCCCTAGTGTAGGGACTTAGTTAACCCTTTGTCAGACACCGGGGTCCGAGATGGCCACACCTCCGGACAGCCCGGTCGAGGATGCCGTCTACGACATCGAGCCTTGCCGCCTCCCTAAGGCCCCGCTCGTGGCCCTGGAGGACCTCTGCCGTCAAACCAAGTTCACCAGACAGGAAATACGAGTCATGTATCGAGGATTCAAACAGGTCAGTACTTCAAACCTTATTGAAACCCAGTCCATCCCCACAGCAACCAAAAATGTAAACGTGCACACAACATAAACATAGTGCTATGCTACGCATTCCTCACCGAAATTCTCCATTACAATGCAATTTTAATGGAAATTAAAGAGCCAATCAAGGTGCCATTCCACAATACCATCAAGTCTATTCCCACAGTAACCAAACATACACATAATAACAGAAACATACTGCTATGCAATGCGTTCATTAATGAAATTCTCCATTAAAATGGCTTGAATTAAAGAGCCAATTAAGATGCCATTACAATAGCTTCACCTTCTAAGAATATTCGCCAAAAGTTCCAGTCAAGCATGGTATAGGCGAATTTTCTAAAATCGTGTTACATTTGTTAAATTAATCTGTTGAATATAAATTTTATAGCGAAAAAAAGTTGTTCAATCAATGAATTTAATCCAGTCCATTCGAACAGTAACCGACTACTCAAAAGTGCACACTACAACATAAACATACTACTATGCAATGAATTCATTACCACAATTCTATATTGCAATGGCGTAAAGAGCCAATAAAGACTCGACGGTGGGTCTACACAATTGCCAAATGAGGATTGGCACTCGATTCAGGTGTTACACGGAGTTCAGTGTTCTGTTTAGTTTGCACGCCTTGATACTACGCTTAAATCTCAAAAATAAGGAGGAACAAATATAATAAATTAATAGTTTTGGTAACGTACAAATCAGTTGTACATATAGATCGAAACCAGCGATAAAACTATCGCAGTGAAAAACTAGTAGCCTCTGTGTTAACATTTAATACAGGGGTGCTCAAACTTAAACTGCTGGCGATCTACCTAAATATTTTTAGACTACTTACGATCGACTCTGAGAGGCTGCAAGTATGTGTGATGCAGGGTTGTCGTACATACACGATTATATGTTAGCATATATAGATATTTATTAGCTTTCCGCACAATTTACATATTTTAGTCAAGGTTTGGGTTAGGTTTACTTAAGTTCTTCTCTACAATATCAATGAAAAAATTCTTGCATACAAGTCTGCAACGCATTAGGACATTTCATGTCTTCCCCCTCCCTCCTTCTTCCCTTCCATCTTCTAGCAATCTTGTCTTCCTCTGTGAATTACATTTTTTTCAATATAAAGAAAACAAAAATTAAACATTTGCAGCTTTACGAGCACGATATTCGCGTTGCCGTTCGGCGGTTGATTTCACTGTTGAACCCCGCTTTAACCGTTTTTCGTTGCTTTCTTCGTCGTCAAAACGCGATTTACGTTTAGTTGAATTCATAATGTATGACTACAAATTATAACTGCAACTCTGAGTTATAAACCTAACTTTTTACTTTGATTGAATATAGTATCAATACAACTACTAGGTATCCATGTAAGGTTGACATGGATTTGTTCACAAACCTAAATGGAAAAGTTTAGGAGCTATAATCATATAGGTACCTAACTACGTCACTTCTAAGAATCATAAATGCTTGCATACGAGTCTGCAACACATTGGGACATTTTCTTCTGTGTATTCGAGCCAGACTACATCACCTACTCCAGTAGCGTTGTTGTTCATGTCCTAACGAGACAAATTTCAGCTTCCTACGGTTGATAGGAAAGAAGTTAGCTTCAGTAGCCACTCTGCTGATCAAAACCCTGTACACCTTATTGTTCATGTCCTAAGGAGGCTACCAGCCAAATTTCAGCTTTCCACAGTTGATAGGAAAGAAGTTAGCTTCAGGAGCCACTCAGTTGATCAAAACCCTCTGCATCTTATTGTTCACGTCCTAAGGAGGCTACCAGCCAAATCACAATAATCATATAGCCAAATTTCAGCTATAATCATATAGGTACCTGCCTACCTCACTTCTACGAATCATAATAATCATTGAGCATATTTCGTTACGTAACGTAACGTGACATAACGACAATTTGGATGTGTGCCATAGCAAAGACATGAAATGTCAAAACTCCTAGTTATTCAAAATTGCGAGTTTATTCGTTGTTACAAAACAAAAGAGTTACATATGGTGTTGAACTTGACTAAGGAGTGACTTTGGATGTTGAAACGTGGCACTGCATGTCCTCAGCGTAACCACTGAGTGCTAATCGCAAGCATGATGACATATGATCGTCAATTAGTCGATTGCGATGTTTTGACTTTATTTCAAAAATGCAGACTCGCAAAAGTAAGTTGACCCAAACATTGCCGTCAGTTGAAGGGCGATTTTTCTTAGATTCGGATATTTATCTTCAGATATAAAACACCAGAAATTTTTGCGTTGATAAAGCCGCCTTTGCCGCAATAAATTGTTGTAGTATAGTTACCTACTTTTTTTGTAATTATTTATTCATTGAGCCTGTTTACAATTAACATACCTCATTGATATGATACACGCTTTACATACACTTATACTATTTACTAATATTTATTCTATGTCAAACATGGTGACATAGATGGACATTCGATTTGTTTAATAAGCGTCCTTTATGTCCTTTTAATATAGTTCATTCACATTTGACGGGGGTTAAAGAAGATCCATGATATGTCTAAGTTTCCTACTTGCTAAAAAATTTTGTCTGAGAAATTTTCGCGCGTTGCCTTTTGCCGCAAGTACGAAAGTTATTACGTAATAAATTGTTGTAGTTTAGTTACCTAATACTAAAAAATTTTTGTCTTCTCGAGATCTACTCGAAAAGCACCCCTGATCTAATACGTCGCGGCCTCCCATGTACCCATACTACCCATGCATTTTATGGGAACTAAGATATTGCGCTTGCGATTTTTGTGTGTACCCACCGTCGAGTCCAACTAAGGTGCCATTACAATAGCTTCACCTTCTAAGAATATTCGCCAAAAGTTCCAGTTAAGCCTCGTATAGGCGAATTTTCCAAAATCGTACTACATTTGTTAAATTAATCTGTTAAATATAAATTTTATAGCGAAAAAAAAGTTGGCCAATCAACGAATCTAATCCAGTCCATTCGAACAGTTACCAACAACTCAAAAGTGCACACTGCAACATATAATGAACATATTAAATATGTAGTAAATTTTACTACTATTCAATGAATTCATTACCACAATTCTCAATTGCAATGGCGTTAATTAAAGAGCCAATAAAGGTTCCATTACAAAAGCTTCACTTTCTGAGAATATTCTCAGTCATGCAGCATTACACAGGTAAACTTGAGGAATTAAATTTACTAATATACCTATAACATTTCCGTGTCACAATGTTAGTCACCGTACTCCTCCAAAACGGCTTTACCGACTTTTACCAAATTTTATATGCTTATTCAGTAGCTCTGAGAATCGGCTACTCTATTTTTCACACCCCTAAGTGATAAAGGTTGTTCACCCTTAACATTTTGGTTTATTATTCAATAATAAACCATTGTAATCGCTCTTAAAAAAAAAAAAAAAAAAAAATGTAACCCCCCCCTGAAAATTTCATGGTTTACGTTTCGAAGGGTGTAGAATCCAAATCTGCAATAAAAATTTTTCCGTCCGTCCGCCGTACGCACGATTTCTCCCAAACGGCTGGAGCAAAAACCTGAAATTTTCAGGAAAAATAAATTTTGGTCCGTAACGCCAGAATTCTTTAGCCAGCACTCTCACTTAATTTAAAGTGCTCTTTAAGGGTTGTCAAAGTTTTGTAAAATCCCTAAAAACCTCAAAAAAAGTCAAGGCGGCCTGAATTTGGACTCCCCAGGACCGTATCTCAAAACACTCCCGATGTATGCGTTGAATTTCATAGGAGCATTGAATTTCAAGAGAAAGCCATAGAGCATTTAAATCGGTTCTCAACCAAAATACCTATTTGTATTGATCAGTTGATCATATTTGTGAGCCTCCTGAAATTCAATAATCGCTCTATCACCTGTGAAACATGCACACTCCAAAGCTTAGTAGAAATTCAAATCATTGAATAATAAACCCCAGTGAAAGAATTTGCAGCGTTTTTTATAATTTGGCAATAAAAAGTACATACAGTCCTGCATTTTTACTTTTTTATCACCATCCCCTATGTTTTTATAGCCATTTTCCCGACAATCATTATCATCCCTCCGATAACTGATCAATTATAGTGTTTTCAAATGTGCTTCGATAAAAATTTCCCTTAGCTTATGGGAAATCTAAAGTTTTTTAAAATGAAAATAAACATGTATTTTTTTATTGAAGTTTAATCCCGCTAAATACTTAGTTTTATCAATCTTAGATTCTTAAAATTTGCCGCGCTTTTACTGTTGAGTGAAATGCCACACTATAGCGGTGTCACTTTTAAGTAATCAGCACGGAGTAGGGATGAGACTGAAGCCGGTCTCCTGTTTCACTCACGCAATGCGATTAAAATTTCCCTTAGCTTATGGCAAATTTAGAATTTTTTTAATGAAAATAAAAATTTTTCATTATTGAAGTTAAATCCTGATAAATACTTAGTTTTATAAATGACAGATTCATAAAATTTGCCGTTCCTTTACTGTTGAGTGAAATACCACGCTATAGCGGTGTCACTTTTAAGTAATCAGCACGGAGTAGGGATGAGACTGAAGCAGGTCTCCTGTTTCACTCACACAATAGAACTTCTCTCACTCCTCACACAGTTTTCGGCCATCGTTATTGTTCATGCATCAATTATCATATTGCTTTCTCACTATAACTCTCATATTAATTCATAATTATGAAATTATTAATTTAAAGTGTATTTGCCACGATTAGTTCACTTAATCAAGTTTTAGTTAAACAAGTGATTTACATTACCTTGAAAGTACTCAACGCGGATCACGAGCCAACCAAAAACGGCTTTTGTGTTGTAAGTACTTTTTGTCTGCACCAGAACTTATCTAGAAACTAGAAGTAATGTATAAGGCAAAACAACGTTTGCCGGGTCAGCTAGTCTAGTAATATGAAAAGATTCGATTTAAGAAGATCGGTTCAAGGGAATAAGTCCCCTAACCCTAGAATGCTAACTAGATAGTAGCTGAACCAAGCGGAATGCGCCAACAAGGAGTATTTATGGATGGAAAATAAATGAAAAGCGAGCTATGAAATACATTTTCCGGTTTAATTAACTATTAAAATCATTGATTCAATAAAACGATACTAATGGAACACAGTGAAACAATAGCAGCGAAGTATAAAGAACTATTCAATCCGTACCTAGTAAGGGTGATAAATAAATTTTCAAAAAAAAAAAAAAAAAAAAAAAAAAAAAAAAAGGCTGCAAATTCTTTCAATGGGGTTTATTATTCAATTTTATTCATTTGGCTTGCATTCATGATTTGAATTTCTACTAAGCTTTGGAGTGTGCGTGTTTCACAGGTGATAGAGCGATTATTGAATTTCAGGAGATATGCATAGAGCACTTAAATCAGTTCTTTACCAAAATACCTATTTGGATTGATCAGTTGATCTTATTTGTGTGCTTCCTGAAATTCAATAATCGCTCTATCACCCGTGAAACACTCCAAAGCTTAGTTGAAATTCAAATCATGAATGCAAGCCAAATGAATGAAATTGGATGATAAACCCCAGTGAAAGAATTTGCAGCGTTTTGTTTTGATCGCTGTAACCTAGTGATGTACTGAATGTGGGTGCAATGTTGGCAGCATAAATCGGGCCATACATCGGGATTGGTTTTAGCTACGGACCTGGAGAGGGGCTCATTCGATTCCTCGTGGAAAGTTCTTCAAAAAAGTCCACGTTTAGGCCGCCTTGGTTTTTTGGAGGTTTTTAGGGATTTTACAAAACTTTGACAACCGTTAAAAGCACTTTAAATTAAGTGAGAGTGCTGGCCAAAGAATTGGACCGTTTTCGGACCAATGTACTGATTTTTCCTGAAAATTTCAGATTTTTTGCTCCAGCCGTTTGGGAGAAATCGTCCAATTCTACACCCTTTCAAACGTAAACCATGAAATTTTCAGGGGGGTTAGAATTTTTTTTTTTTTTTCAAGAGCGATTACAATGGTTCATTATTGAATAATAAACCAAAAATGATCGTGTGGACTAATTTTCCAATGTGTTGTTAAATAAATAAAATGCGAATCTCATCGCAAAAAACCTGTTGTAAATGAAATTCTTCTATTTCAAAAGTGATTGTGTATCTTCATTTTGAGACACCCTGTGTAGGTAAGCTTTAAAAAACTGATTGTAGTAACAAATACTCCTCATCTGACCCAGCTGAAAACGTTTAGGGCACAAGTGGGCTGGGGTAAATGACTCGGCAAATCTTTCTAGATTTGTGCATACTAGACATTTTTGGCAAGGATGGCAGCATTGTCAGTCAAACGTCTCCCAATTCCCCCGCTGTTGCCTTCTCATTTCCCTTCATAATCGTAAAATTTCCTCATTTCCCGACCCTCTGATTCATCCAAAGGCGCAAAAGAACCCTTCTCCCACAATCCCCTAGGAACTTTTACGACCCTCATACTGTCAGTACATGAAAGCGGGGAGTTTTGACCTGACTTATAGTCCAAGTAGTTGAAGCTAAACCCAAGAAAATCCGAAGGGGGTCTCACCCTTGTGAAAGTTACGCTTTGATAGGAAACTATATAGCCACAGCCGGGGTTTCAAGTTTAGCCCCGCTAATAAATATTGATGAAGGGCATAATTTTCTCGAGTTTTCGCCCGTTCGTCCCACCGTTTTTAGCTTTATCCGAAGACCCGCGAGAGGATCGACCGAATAAGATTAGTATGAGAGTTTAATGAGGAAAATTTCCATCCTAGAAGAAGCTTCTCGTTTAATATCACACTTGCTGAAGATTAAATGTTCAAACGCCGAAGATCTATTTTTGATTCATTATTCCTGTATTCTCAATTGAAGGCCAAGATTAAAATTTCTAAACACATTCAAAATTTAATTTTCACGTTTCAATGTACGTAGAATTCGAAAACCGGATGAAAACGATGCAAATTATTGCAAAGTACTGTATTATTTACGTATCTCCATTGAAAAAAGTTCAACTATTTATTGTTTTCTTGTTTATTAGACGTATAGCGTCTGGTGCATTATATAAAATCGGCCATACCTCCTTAGTAATAATTACAATTATTGTATACTTAGATGGTTCGAAAATAGCTTTATTGTTCAATTAGGAAACAAATCAACTACAAGAGTCTTCAGGTGATCAGAGTGTATCCACAATTTGTACCTAATTGATTTCAGATATACTATTAGGAGCTTACGGAAGTTATGAATCTCTAACAAACTTCAACTCTAAAAACGCTGCAAATTCTTTCACTGGGGGTTATTATTCTATTTCATTCATTTGGCTTGCATTCATGATTTGAATTTATACTAAGCTTTGGAGTGTGCGTGTTTCACAGGTGATAGAGCGATTATTTAATTTCAGGAGATATGCATGGAGCACGTAAATCTGTTCTCAACCAAAATAACTATTTGGATTGATCAGTTAATCATATTTGTGAAAGAATTTGCAGCGTTTCATGCATATCAGAATAATTCAACCCGTGTGTCGGCTATAAACCCATTTAGGAGTTCACTCCAGTATCCACATTTACTACATCACTAAGTTACTGCGATAAAAAAAAAAAAAAAAAAAAAAAATTTTTTTTTTATCGCAATAATTTAGCGATGTTGTGAATGTGGATGCAAATGTTTGCAGCATAAGATCATGCCACACATCGGGAATACTTTGAGCTACAGACCTGGGGAGGGGCTCATTCGTTTCCTCATTGAAAGTTCTTAAAAAAAAAAAAACAAAACTTTGACAACCCTTAAAGGGCACTTGTTTATTGCAGATTTGGATTCTACACCCTTTGAAACGAAAACCATAAAATTTTCAGGGGGGGGGGGGGGGGGGGGTTTGAAAATTTTTTTTGAAAAGAGCTATTACAATGGTTTATTATTGAATAATAAACCAAAAACTAGATCAGACTTTTGAAACTACGAACTAAACTTTATTGGCCACCATTCTATTTTGGCATACAAAAAGAAAAAATATTTATTGTAGAAACGAAGTAATTCATGTAAATATGAAGGGGCATAGGCTTGCCACAATTAGAACACGAGTTTCAGCGTAGGTGCATTTTAAAATCACATTCCTTGACCGATCGAACATGAAGCTATAATATGATTTGAAGGTAAATGAAAGTAACGGAGTGTCCTAAAGTGTTTTGAATAGCTAACAAACGGTTTTAAATTTACTTTGAAACTTCAACGGTCATCAATAAATGAGCAGACTGCGCTACTCGATTGTGTTCATCATAGAATGAGACGATTCTTTGGAATTTCGTTTGTTCCTCGAAGGTAGGTGTTGATTTAATAGAAATAGAATAGAAAACACCTCTTGAGCTAAATCCGCTAACAAGTGAATCCCTCCTACTAAAAATAGGACGCAGATCGCCGACTGATGGCCTTTACCATAATAAATAGTCGGGCGAAAAACGTTTCAAGCGGTTACGAGGTGCAGGCGTGTAAATAGATCTTTTTTCCGCCGTCTTTTGATGGAAGGTTTCTTTTCGAGTTAGTTAAATGAATAAATTATGGGTTTAAGTGGGCGAATTTGGTAGTTGTTAGAGTCAACTGTGGGATATTGAATCGTTTAAATGAGATTTCGATGAAAAACTGCAAACAATAGTTATTAGTTCAGTACTTGTCAAGGTGTTCTCAACCAAAAAGGCAGTAAACTCCATTGAACTCTACCGGCCATTTAATCCCGGACCAACAGTTCGGCTTCATAGAATCACTCTCATGTCCGCTACAACATCAACGCATCATTTCCTACATGAAATCAGCCTATCAAACCAACCATATGCTGCCTGCTGGTCTCAAGATTAATGCTGCCAAAACAAAGGCTATGGGAATTAATATTTATTCACCGCCCTACTGACTTCTCTGTTGAGAATCAACAGATTGAAGAAGTAGATTCATTTACTACTACCGATGGTGGAACACGCTTGGACGTGTCCTCTCGAATAAATAAGGCAGGAGGTGCATTTGCTATGCTTCGACCAGTCTGGAGATCCAAACAGCTTAGTTTAAGAACAAAAGTCCGCATCTTTGAGTCAAATGTAAAATCTGTATTGCTGTATGGATGCGAGACTTGGTTAGTGTCGGCAAGCATAAACGCCAAGCTCCAAGCCTTCGTCAACAAACGCCTCCGCACAATAATCCGAGTCTGGTGGCCAGGGAACTGGATTTCAAACCAGGAACTGCACCGAAGGTGTTACCAAAAACCCATCTCTGAATCAATCTGTGAAAGGAAATGGAGATGGGTCGGACACACTCTTCAGAAAGAAGCAAATACAATTCCCAGACAGGCTATTGATTGGAACCCTCAAGGATCCCGACACCCTGGCCGACCACGGGGCACTTGGCGGAGGAGCTTAATGGGAGAAGCTTCAAACGCTGTTCCTGCCATCACATGGAAACAGATTAAGGAACCGGAGCCGGTGGAATGCCTTCAAATCGGCACTATCCACCTCCAACTCGGTGCGACAGCAACCCTAACAAAATAAAACAACCATATATTCAGGGCAATGCACTTTTGACTAGCTATGGCACGACGGGCTCCTCAATAAATTAAGACCACATTTGCCAAACAACTTATTCAGCGCGATGTCACACTACTTGACTGGTCAAACATTTCAAGTATCTGTTCAAGGTCAATCCTCGACGATTAGACCCATGCGTGCAGGGGTTCCCCAGGGAGGGTGTCTTTCACCATACCTGTATACGCTGTATTGCCATGATCGGCCGCTCCATAATTTGCTTGATTTCTCCGCACTCTATGCCGACGATTTAGTGTATGCTGTTAGCTGCCCAGACTCTGAATCGGTAACGGCTAGATTACAACAGTTTATTGAGAATCTTGGCCAGTGGTGCACCAAGTAGCGGATCAAAATAAACCCGACCAAATCGAAAACCGTTAGAAGTTCATTATTTCATTGCCCCATCACAAGCAGGAAGCAATCAAACAAAAAACAATTTTTTCCGTCTTTACTCCCTTTAATTCCGCGTTTTCGTTAAAAATTCGTAATTCTCGAGGTTCGTTGCACAACCACAGTGAAATTGGGTCGAAGAAGATAAGAATCGCAAAAACCGGTCGAGAATTGTAAAAAAGAGAAGAGTTCCACGAATTTCCCCATTTGTGGCGTGACCTTCAAATCGATATCAATCACAGATTCTTTCATTTTTAAATGAAAGAGGAAGACTTTCGATAAATTCTAGGAAAAATCTAGTCAAATCTTGAAAAATGCTGTCATTTTCTTGCACGAGCAAAATCAAGTTTTCAATGTATATGTTTTTCGACCTTGGGTTTGCGTTCATGGTTTGAATTTCTACTAAGCTTTGGAGTGTGCGTGTTTCACAGGTGATAGAGCGATTATTGAATTTCAAGAGATATGCATAGAGCACGTAAATCTGTTCTCAACCAAAATACCTACTTGGATCGATCAGTTGATCATATTTGTGTGCCTCCTCACAAAATAATCCCTTTCAACACTTTGACAACCCTTAAAGGGCACTTTGAATTAAGTGAGAGAGCTGGCTCAAGAATTGGGGCGTCGCCAGACCAACATGGATTTTTCCTGAAAATTTCAGATGTTTTGCTCTAGCCGTTTCGGAGAAATCGTGCGTACGGCGGACGGACGGAAAAATTTGTATTGCAGATTCGGATTCTACACCCTTTGAAACGTAAACCATGAAATTTTCAGGGAGGGTTAGAATTTTGTTTTCTCAAGAACGATTACAATGGTTTATTATTGAATAATAAACCAAAACTACCGGATAGAAAAACTGAGATTTAAACAGCGTTCCGCATTGTTCCCCACCTGCTACTCATCAGAATTGAAGCTTGAGAGACAGCGTTATGGCTAGTAAATTCGTAATGTATGTATTTTTCTCCTTGGCTGTCGCCAGGTTGATTATTTTTAGCAAAATTGCAGCAGATACCCATAATGGATATCCAAAGACAGTTTCAACAGTATTATTCCTGAAATCCGCCTCATGCTTGTTGATTCTTCACAAAAATTGCATGCCTGATTCACCTCAATACTTATGCTCTCGAACATTTTGGGCTGTTGATCCCGTTTTAATCCATTTCGGAATACATTAAAAGAAAGTTTTTCGAATAGGGACACACGTGCGACATGAATATTTCATTATAGAGTCACAGACTGCAAATCGAAAGAAGAATAACATTAGCTCAAAACGAATCTTTTTCCTACTAGAAACTTCTGTGCCGACAGGTGAAATCCAATTCAAGTTCGTTCGCCGTTCTGCGATCCGATTACGGATTTCAACTCCGTAAAAAACTTCATTGCGGCGGTTAATTCAACCTTACGGGGAAGAGTTCAGCATTTCCTCGGCGCTAAGAGGAAAAGAATAGAGGGGAACAAAAAAAGAGAATCCCCTGGGAGAAGTAAAAAAACAGAAAAAAAACTATATCACAGGTACATGAATTTAAAGTATAATTTAAAGGGGGTTGTAAAAGTTTTGTAAAAAAAAAAAAAAGGTCAAGGCGGCCTAAATTTGGATTCTTTTTGAAGAATTTTCCACGAGGAATCGAATGAGCCCCTCCCCAAAAACCATTATATCACAGTTTTTGTGTCATATCAGTAAAGTGACGTATGGATAAGGGGCTCTGTAATAAGTTTTGTAAAATTTAAAATTGTTTGTTGAATTTCAGGAGATATGCATAGAGCACGTAAATCTGTTCTCAACCAAAATACCTACTTGGATTGGTCAGTTGATCATATTTGTGTGCCTCCTGAAATTCAATAATTACTCTATAATGTGAAACACGCACACTCCAAAGCTTAGTAGAAATTCAAATCTTTTTTTGTGGGATGGATCCAAATCTTGTTGCCGATTTGCTCCACCTCGTACTGATGCTACATTGCGCTATCCCTGGTCACTGGATTTTAACATAAGGCTTATTTCACTGTTGCAATCACTAGCAAAGATTTATTGCAGTATTCCGTTAATCTAATTCTCGTGAATGGAAACAGAAGAAAACAACTCAGTTAGGATGAAAATTCAAAGAATCTCTTGGTGGGCCCGTTTCTTCTTCCCCTGAATGCTCCTGTATGTGCGTTGCTAGGCGTATTTTCATCCGCGGTTTCCGTAGCAGCAACCAGCAGAAATCGGCCATCATATTGGTGTTCCATCTTCCTTGTCACCTTCTCTCGACCTTGATGTCCTGGTAGAACCGCTTACCGTGCTCTTTACTTTACGCCGCCAGGTTTTCGGGAAAGTAGTCGACAGGATGATATGCAGTTTCAGGCTTATACAGGGTGCGGCATTAAGGTCGGACGTTTTTGAAAAAATCATAACTTCGGTAATTTTTACTCAAACAAATTTATATTGACATATTTAGATTCAAAATTTTTGATATTTTTTCTGGAATCAGTTGCAAAAGTGGAGGCAGTTGTTTTTCCACACTCGTTCGTGTCCACCCAGAGTACTGTTCTACGTTTAAAAGGCGAACCCACGCATCAAATCACAACATGAGATGAGGAAGTTGTTCCAAAAGAAAAACCGACAATAAATTTATACAAATGCGAAATATTATCTTTTACTTGAAGTAGAACTTTGCCGAGGTAACAACAACTTCGGCGCTTAATAGAAAAGTCTCGGGGTTTACTCGGAAAATGGGCCTCCCAGTTTTTTCCCTTCAGAACAATGGCAACGCTCCAACTCCCAACTGGGACACTTAGTTCAATTAGATAGATTAAACGGGGAGGGTCTATTACTTTACATTTGCTAACGCAGTAATTATTACGGTTTTCTTTTAAAACCAATTTGAAATCGCACGCGAGTAATTAAAACCGAAGTTAATTAAAGGGGATTGTACACGAAACAGGTAAAACGGTTTTCCAGATCGGCCGCAAAAAGCTGAAAGCCGTTGCTACCACCGCAATCACATCTAAGGCTCGGTGCGGCCTCAAAGCTTGTAATTGGATTTGCTAATCCACGTTGGAAAATCCTGTTCTGTGAACATTCCAAGTAAATTGATTACTTACCGCCTTGATAAACATTTATGGTGAAAAATCAGCTCTGTTGCAAGGCAATATGCCATCCACTCTTAATGAATACAATCCAATCAAGGATGGATATCGTTAGGAGAAGTCAATACAATTGTAATATAACACGTGGTTAACAATGAACCGATGAAGGACAACCCAGAAGTCGAGGATTAAAGCTTTCCCGGGTCACGGCGGAAATAATGGGAGTTCCCACACATGCGTCAGAACCAGGGACGTAATTTCACCCGGGACAAGAAATAAATTTGACCCCCCCCCCCCCCCCCCATAGACCCGATATCTCATGACTCATACCATCTTAATATACCAATGAACCAAAATATAAATATAATTAATTTGATTTATTCACAATGTATAAACTCTTTTACTAAAAGGAGGAAGGTTTGGTAAGTAAGTGCTCAATGTAAAATACCATATAATTTTTATTAAATTTAACAAACTAATAGATGATAAATACATTTTTGTACGAAATGGAAGCCCTAAACAAACTTTAAAATGAAAATTGTCGGGCTTTTTTTGCTGCAAATGTTTTAATGATACCATCAAAAGATAGTGCTGAAGCTATTTTGTGCTCTATTGATGTGATGGCCAAGTTGCTTAGTCGTTGTTGTCCTCTCATGTTCCTGATGAAGTTTTTTATTATCCTCAGTTTTCTAAAACTTCTCTCATTCGATGCTACACACACGGGTATTGTAAGAAAAATTCTCAAAGCTGTGGTTATATTGGGATAGGCGTCATGGAGGCCGTTTTGTCAAATATAAACCAAAAGTTCGAATGGAGTAGACTCGCCTCGTCAACTACCCCGCATACGGCCGCTCAAGGCTAGTTCTCGCCTCGCGAAGTATACGTTTTCTATATCCTTTGTCCTTTCTTGTAGGCCTATTGCATTCCTTATTTATATTATTTTTCCTTTTAGTAAATATTTTTAAATTTACTCCAAACGGTCATAATATTTAAAAGAACTTGGTAAGCTGTCACTTTTTTGCCTATTTGGCGCCCTCCCCCCCCCTCCTAGTTACGTCCCTGGTCAGAACACCCGTATAAACAATCCCAGACCAGCCCAGAGGAAATTACTTGCTCCTCGACTTATCGTAGTTGACGCCTGAAATTAATTTAGGTGATCCACGGTCCAAATTTAACTCTTCCAAAATTAGTTCACCCGTTCAAAACGCACATGTTCAAAATTTCGCAACTCAACACCACATTGTCATCCGTTCAAATTTGATGTCCCCCTTAAATGTGCATCAAACAAAATAAATGTATTATTAGGTAATAAATGCTGCGGAAAATTAGTTTTGAGAAACTCGCCTCTCCGCGCCTCGTATGGACCCCAAGATGCCATTGGTTAGAGCCTGTTTAGACTCAGTAGGTGCGAATTTAAATATTTATTGGAAAGGAAATCCAATTCCTTCCACAAAATCGTGGATATAAAAGAATCAATTTATCAATTTATATTTAGTTGAGGGATCAAATTTTCATGAAATTAGGGGGTAGAATCCGAATAGGCAATAAAAAAACGCTGCAAATTCTTTCACTGGGGTTTATTATTCAATTGGCTTGCGTTCTTGATTTGAATTTCTACTAAGCTGTAGAGTGTGCGCGTTTCACAGGATAGAGCGATTATTGAATTTCAGTTCAGTTATTGGATTAACGTGCTCGATGCATATCCCCTTCTATATCTTTTTGAAACGTAAACCATGAAATTTTCAGGGGGGGTTAGAATTTGTTTTTCCAGAGCGATTAAAATGGTTTATTATTGAATAATAAACCAAAATTGGGGTTCCCATTTAAAATAAGAAAGTTAGAGTTTGCGCATGGTGCGGTAATGTGATATTGGGATATTTACTTCCAAAAAAAACGCTGCAAATTCTTTCACTCTGGTTTATTATTCAATCGGCTTGCGTTCATGATTTGAATTTCTACTAAGCTTTGGAGTCTGCGTGTTTCACAGGATAGGGTGATTATTGAATTTCAGGAGATATACATGGAGCACGTGAATCTGTTCTCGACCAAAATACCTATTTGGATTGATCAGTTGGTCATATTCGTGTGCCTCCTGAAATTCAATAATCGCCCTATCCTGTGAAACACTCCAAAGCTTAGTAGAAATTCAAATCATGAACGCAAGCCGATTGAATAATAAACCCCAGTGAAAGAATTTGCAGCGTTTTTTTATTGAACCTCAATACCCCCCCACAATAAAAACATCTATAATTTATCAAGTCCTTTGGCACTCGTATCGCGTTAAAACTTCCCCAAATCCAAATTTAAACGATGTAGCCAAAGGTAGACAGATGTATGTATTTAGGCCGATTCGACTAGTTTTGAGGTTTTCTGGGATTTTACAAAACTTTTACAGCCCTTAAAGGGCACTTTAAATTGAGTGAGGGAGCTGGCTCAAGAATTGGGGCGTCGTCGGACCAAGATGGATTTTTCCTGAAAATTTCAGATTTTTTGCTCCAGCCATTTCGGAGATATCGTGCGTACGGCGTACGGCGGACGGACGGAAATTTTTATTGCAGATTCGGATTCTACACCCTTTGAAACGTAAACCATGAAATTTTCAGGGGGGTTAGAATTTTTTTTTCCAGAGCGATTACAATGGTTTATTATTGAATAATAAACCAATATGAAGATTTAAAAAAAAAATTTTTTTTGTTCAAGTATTCTCATGGACGATTTTGGGAGGGGGGGGGGGGGGGGGACAACTCTTGGGACACCCTCTATTTTCACAATACACGTTTTTAAATGAAGATAACAAGAAAAGTGGTATTGGCTGATCGGTACTCGGCTATGGAAATTCCAAGCTAAAATATGTTAATTTGTAACTAAATTGCCTTTACTCAATATTCCCATTTGTAAATTTGATTTAAATTCAAATAATATTTGTATGTGAGTACTTAAGTACTGAATAGTAATCAATCTCGAATGGCTCACAGGCGTTATGAACATTAAGTTGAAGAGCCCTCCGAATTTTCTTTCTATCGCTTTCCTAATGTCAACGTTTTGGCACAATTATCCGTCGAGGGGGTTTCGATTTTCCCGTATCGTCCAGCTAAATTCACCGCTTTTTTTCCCCTCACTGTACGACGCCCCTCTCATACCCGTGGCCATAAATTTATATACCGACTCCCCTAGTGGGGCTCGTCCAGTAACGAACGGCACGAACGTGGCTTTAGGAGCAACGAGAAGATGAAATCGTAAACAGGGGCATTTGTTGGGACCCACTGGAGAAACCCCGCGGGCTCTTCGTGGTTCCGCCAATATTTCCCCCCTCCCTTTTTCTTTTTTTTTCGGGAAATCCTTCGATAAATTGCACTGGTTTGGGCGTTCGGAGGTGGTGGGGGTAACTCGACTTCGAGAATGTAAGTGTAGGCCAAAACCTGAGGGACTACCCCCCCAAAAGGAAAATATATCCTCCTCTCCGCGTTCCCTTCTTTTTTCGGCTCCTTTTTTTTCAATTTTCCAAATGACGTCAGGATCTGCGGTCTCATTCGTTACAAACATCAATATTTGAGCGGGCAAGGGAAAACTCGCGGAGGGAAATCTACCGCACGTCCTGAAACCTTTTTTTTTGCTCGACAGCTTCGAGAGGAAAATACAGAAGTGAACGTTTTCCGAGAGCAGGTTCCGGCACAAGGAGATAAGACGTTCCTCTTACGGTCTCGTGGGTTTTTGCAAACCGTGTTATGACGGTTGAGATGGTCCAACAAACTTTTCACGTCTTTCGAAGAGCTAGATTTACCTATTTCATTTATCACGATAACGATGTTATAAACGCGATTTGGATTTATAAATCATCGGTCGATTAGATGAAAACAACACGAGGCTGAACATTTGAAAGTTACATAATTTAATATCAGCAATTAAACAAGTGTAGAGTCCAAATAGTTATCATCTACATATAATAATGCTTAATTTTGAAATGACACAGTCAATTTTGATCTGCATACTAAAGCATTGGTTTCTAAATTGCGAAAATCATTTTACGTTTTCAAGGAACCTCATAATTTTGTATTCCTTGAAATTTTCAGGAAAATCCATCTTGGTTCTAAAAACAATTCAATTAAACGGGCCCTAAGAACAATTTTTTGCGTTAAATTTTCCCGTGATAAAGAACGGTGTTTTTGACATTTTACGTCTTTACTTTGCTACATAAAATCGAAAATGTAACGCGGACAGCGTCACGAAAATATTTCTTATGGTTTTCGCTTACAACCGATTCGTTGCTACGGATCATTATCTTCGACATTTGTGATCGTACAAAACTCGTTCACTACTCATTTGAAAGCTGTTGATTTACTTGATCTTGTTACGTTCGGAACCCTAGCTGTGACCGTCCTGTGATGGTGGTGATTATGTCTTTACAGTTTACCATTCGTTGCTTCGGAATCTCAGTGACCAAACGTTGGAACCATTACATCGCAACTAAATGTAATGTAGCCTGGCTCGAATTCAATAAAGTACCCACGGGTGTCGGAACAATGAGTCAACTGCCTCGTTCATTTGCACCCTGAGTTGGACTTTTTCAACAGTTCTGTTAGATTTCTGAAGTCGTTAATCTTGTCTTTTCCAACATATTGATTTTTGCAGCAATATTCCTACATCTAGTTTCAAATCTTTACCATAGTTGCATTTCTTTTATATCACCGTGACTCTAAACTTTTTTTCATAATACTATTTTCCTGGAATTGGGTTCGTTCGTTCTTATAAATTAAGTACCCAAGGGTGGTACGCAGTACGTGGTGTGTGTGCGGGAGGGGGCGCGAAGACATAAAATGTCCCTCGTGGTTGCGTACTTGTACGAAAGCTGTTTTTTGTTTTAAATGGAATTATGTCGAAAGATTTGATGTTGATACCTACGTGTATTGGAATGGGTGTTCCCTACCAGCTATCACACAGTGTGGATTTATGAATTTTCCCAGTCAAATTCAGATTTCTCCATACAAATTCTTTCAAATGTTTTCAAAACGATTTGCTTATGTAATGGAATGGCTTCAAGATTCCAGGAGGCTGAGGACCCCTCTTTAACTATGTCTCACCACGAATAGTGACGGATCGAACGAAATCCTGAATTGTGACGTTTTATAAACATCATAAATATCCATTTTGAACAGAATAATTTCATCATTTTTGGTTTATTCAATAATAAACCATTCTAATCGCTCTTGAAAATTCTAATCCCCCCTGAAAATTTCATGGTTTACGTTTCAAAGGGTGTGGAATCCGAATCTGCAATAAAATTTTTTCCGTCCGTCCGCCGTACGCCATACGCACGATTTCTCCCAAACGACTCCAATTCTTGAGCCAGCTCTCTCACTTAATTTCAAGTGCCCTTTAAGGGCGGTCAAAGTTTTGTAAAATCCCTGAAAACCTCAAAAAAAGTCAAGGCGGCCTAAATTTGGACTCTTTTTGAAGAACATTCGAATGAGCCCCTCCCCAGGTCCGTAGGTCAAACCATTCCCAATTTAATGGTGCCAATATTTGCGTTATATTGGTTTATTATTGTTTTTGTTTTGATTACAGTAACCTAGTGATGTAGTTAACGTGGATACTGGAGTGAACTCCTAAAAGGTTTTATAGCCGATACACGGGTTGAAGTATTCTGATAACCATAAAAAACGGTGCAAATTCTTTCAATGGGGTTTATTATTCAATTGGCGTGCGTTCATGATTTGAATTTATACTAAGCAGTGTGCGTGTTTCACAGGTGAAAAAGCGATTATTGAATTTCAGGAGGCACACGAATATGATCAACTGATCAATCCAAATAGGTAAAGAACAGATTTACGTGCTCTATGCATATCTCCTGAAATTCAATAATTGCTCTATCACCTGTGAAACACGCACACTCCGAAGCTTAGTAAGATTCAAATCATGAACGCAAGCCAATTGAATTGAAAGAATTTGCAGCGTTTTTCGATGCTGAATTCGAATCCAAGGTCCAAAAAATCCCCTGACCCCCAAAATGTTGAATCGTGCGAATGAGAACGTTTTTAAACAGAAAAAATCGCCTCGTAAATTGTGGCGATTGACAGCTGATATTATTGCAAAAGAATTTGGTTTTCTACAGTCCCTTTTAAAATATAGTTTTTCATCAATATAGTTTGCAGACGAGAGAAGCATTGGTAGGAGTTTAATGAATCTCGTTTAATTTCAGTGATTCCATTCGTGGGCTACAATGTTCTTAGGGAAAACACCCATATTGCACCACTGTAGATATTTAGATATCCGCGTATGTTGTCAAATACGCAAATAATAAACGCTTCTTTAATCATTTGCTGCAGTTTTCTTGGTCCAAATGTTCATTACTGAAAATAGACGAAAACTGTTCTGTATGGTAATGTAACGGATAGGGAAATTCAATGTTTATAATATACGATACGTGGGAGTTGTGATCAAGTTCATCCGCAGAAGGTGGCTAATAGGTAACATCGCTACGTGAACTGCGGTGGTGGATAGAGGCAGCTGCTAATGCAGTTTTCATGTCAAAACTGGCGGTTCCACGGCCTTGATAAGCCTCGATAAAATATAAACAATGTTCCTATAAAGACACGGTACTAATGTAGAACGCCATTAACAGTTAATAACATCTTTAATTTTGATTTATTATTTTCATTATTTTTAATTGACAATGAAATAAAAAGTTTTAGTTCGACCTTGGAATTTGTTGTGCGTTTCAAGATGTGTGGAATCCGGAAATTTATTAAAACGAATCCATCCGTTCGCCGTTCACAGCTTTTTTCCGAAACTACTGAAATAAAGTTAATGAAACTTTGATCAGAAATCACATTTGGGGTCTAGTTTTGACTGAATTCTCGGCATCGATAGTTCTGTTATCCGAATGTTGTTGCCACGTTGAATTCGCAAGTTGAAGGATTGAACGCCATTTCGTCGTTATATCTCAAGTGAAACTTCATTTTCCATTTTAAACGCAACGTTATTTTATATATAGATTAATTCATAAACGCTTATAAATGAAACTTTAAGAACATTTTTCTCAAATCTTTTAACATTTCTCTCGTAAAATGCTTCCCCATCAAACGGCTTCGTTCAATTGAATCTCAACTTTTTTTCGCTGATAGAGCTACTAATAGATCTAAATCTGTTCACCAAGTTTTTGACAAATTCTCACGATAATTCTCTTATCAAAATTGTAGCCACCAAGTTGAAGGATTGCAATTTCGTCGTTATATCTCAAAATTTCTTCAAGTTTCCAAATTAAACGCAACAATTCTGCGGTTCCTACATCCAAATCATTTGGATTCCCCAACAATTTTTCAAGTCTCATTAAACACTTCTTATGTCATTTTCAACAATTCCAAGCATGATCTCAACTTTTCCTAGTCATAATAGATTTTTACCATGTCGAATTCAAGTATTCTGAAATCTAATTTAAAATTTCTCTCGTAAAATGCGTCACTTAAAACGCTGCAAATTCTTTCACTGGGGTTTATTATTCAATAGGCTTGCGTTCATGATTTGAATTTCTACAAGCTTTGGAAACCACCCAATGACATGTATAAGCAGTTATTGAATTTCAGGAGATATGCATAGATCACTTAAATCGATTCTTAACCAAAATACCTATTAGGATTATTCGGTTAATCATATTTGTGTACCTCCTGAAATTCAATAATCACTCTATCACCTGTGAAACACGCACACTCCAAAGCTTAGTAGAAATTCAAATCATGAATCATTGAATAATAAAACCCAACGAAAGAATTTGAGCGTTTTTTGGGAAATTATTGTTATTATTTGTCAAAATAATAATAATTTAAACTTTCAAAAACGCTGCAAATTCTTTCACTGGGGTTTATTATTCAATTGGCTTAACGTTCAATGCATAGAGCACGTAAATCTGTTCTCAACCAAAATACCTATTTGGACATTGTTCAGTTGATCATATTTGTGTGCCTCCTGAAATTCAATAATCACTCTATCACCTGTGAAACACTCCAAAGCTTAGTAGAAATTCAAATCATGAACGCAAGCCAATTGAATAATAAACCCCAGTGAAAGAATTTGCAGCATTTCATGAGCATCAGAATGCCAACAGCGGTATTTAAACTGACCATTTCCCAAGTCAAGTTCTTCAGTTCGCGCACCCAAATCAACATTTCCTAAATCAAACTGAACATTTTTCAAGTCACTCAAAATGCTTCTTATGACGGTTTCAACAATTCCCAACTGAAACCCAGCTTTTCCTAGTCATACTCATTTATCAATTTTGAAATGAAATGCGACTCTTACCACGTGAAACTTAACATCTATCTCGTAAAATGCATCATTTAAGAAGTCAAATTCTTCATTCCTGGTATCAAACTCAAAATTCTCTCGTCTTATTCAAAATTGTCCGTTTTTGATTCAACAATTTCCAACTGAAACTTAGCATTTTCCTAGTCAAATATGTTTCCCAAGTCCAATCCAACGGTTTTCCAGTCCCAATAAGACTAATGACGTCATTATTATTATAGTTAGCCAACTGGATAGAAACGACTCACCGTTCAACGTACCCAAGAACGCGAAGTTGAAATTCCTACGTCTTGGATTTCAGTCTATTCCGTCCGAGCTCCCTTGACGGGCGGATTTACCGCGGTTTACGGAGCTTCTACGGTTTCTAAGGCACGTTCAAGTCTCGAACGCTTTCGCTTGGAGTAGTTGGGAACCTTGATTGCATAATCCTGTTACCTCTTAACCGATTCGAATAAAAAATATCAATATTCCCGTAAGTTGTATTGGAATAGCTCTGAAGTAAAGCCAGGTATGCTCAATTTGGAAAATAGGCCCCCAGATAGCCGAACCTGGGCAAGCAATCTGTTAATCCGGATACCAAAGTAGGAATTCAAATAGGAGTAGAAGTAGAAATAGAAGTGGCATGTCCGTAGAGGGACAATTTAATTTGTAGAGAGGGGTAAAAGTGGATGAGGCCACACGTTCAACATCTGATTGCCTCCAAAATGCTTGAATCCGGTTTAAGAATGAGATTATGTTAAAATTATGTTGGTCTTAAGCAGATTATGACATATCCCGTGGAATTATTATAGTGGTCCGGATTCCACTCGTGACCACGTGCAGACTACTGCTGAGCTCGTACCGATGAAGCTTCTGGAGACCATCTAGAGGGTAACCCACCCTAATCATAAATCGCGATATAACATTAAGACGTAGGTATTGGGAGGGGGAGAACGGAAATTCTTCGATTTTCTCTAAATTAAACCTTCGTTTTCCCTCACGAAGGTTCACCGCCTTTCTGGAAATTGCAAAAGAGATGAAAATAACGGTAGAGCCAAACCCCCGTAGCCGTGGAATCTCTGCTGACTCCCATTACAGAATCGTCACGAAAGCTTATTAAGGAGTTTTTCCGAGCGAGGGGTTGGAGGATTTCTAAAGGTCGGTTGATGTACCGCTTTTGCCTCAACTTGCGATGGGCCGTTTCAGATAAGGTAGGATTTACCCCCGCTCTATTTTTATTCGTTAAAAGTCCGAACTCATAGTTTTTGTTCCTTCGCTTCCGACGGTAGGTAAGCTTTGAATTCGTGCCGGAGGTTGGCTTGCTGGTCCTCGTAAATCTAAATATCGTTTTACAGAACTTCTGTAGAAAATGAAGGTATTGCAATGGCTCCAAGAATCGTTCAACATTTTCTCCATGGAAATCCATTCAAAGTCATTCTGAAACTATTTCCTGAGATTTGATGAGTTTTAATGCATTAAAATTTAATTCTTAACGTGAGACATTGCTTCTCTCAGAAGTGTGGTGATACACATCGTTTCTCTACCAGTCTGCCTTCAATGAACGTCGTACCACTCAAACCATGGATGGGAAATTTAAGGGTTACAATATGAAAGAACTGTCATATCATAAACTTGCAAAATGGAAAGAGTTTTTGGTTTGATGAATGGTGAAATTGTTCTTAAATTTCATTACGTTTCCAAAGAAATGGATACAAATGCTATATTATTTAGAACAAGTTTTTTTTTCAATAAAATTTATAGTTAGAATTTTTGCACGCAAAAGTGCACAAATTTCGACTTAATTAACCTTAAATTTAATACGATAGTTTTGAATAATTCGCTCGTACAATCATGCTACATGTTTCCCTCGCTCATAATAAACACGTTATGTAACTCCAACTTCCCAGGAAAAACTTACCGAGAATCCCAGCTCGTTCAAACCCCGAGGAAATTACGTTCAAATTCGGAAATGGGTTTTTATGGAAAACTGAGGTTTTTTATCCAAAATCAACTTGCAAAATAAAGTTTTCACGAGATTTTGAAACAAAATCGACGAATGCATCCTCGCTCAACAAAAAAGGGATTGTCAGAAACTTCCCCCGGATTGAAAGTTCTGAGTCAAGAGTTGAACGTTTCAGTTATTAAACGGAATTAAATTTGAAAATTCCTTATTTATCGATCGAAGAGGCCTAAGAGAATCACCATTCGATTCAGCGAGAAATTCAGATACATAAAATCAGAGGGCAAACTTATTTTGGTTTATTATTCAGTAATAAACCATTGTAATTGCTCTTGAAAAAAAATTTTAACCCCCCTGAAAATTTCATGGTTTTTGTTTCAAAGGGTGTAGAATCCAAATCTGCAATAAAAACGCTGCAAATTCTTTCACTGGGGTTTATTATTTGGCTTGCGTTCATGATTTGAATTTTTACTAAGCTTTGGAGTGTGCGTGTTTCACAGGATAGAGAGATTATTGAATTTCAGGAGGCACAAAAATATGATCAACTGATCAATCCAAATAGGTATTTTGGTTGAGAACAGATTTACGTGCTCTATGCATATCTCCTTAAATTCAATAATCGCTCTATCACCTGTGAAAACACGCACACTCCAAAGCTTAGTAGAAATTCAAGTCATGAATCATTGAATAATGAGGCCTTTGATTAATTGTTCGCTTTGAATACAACAAAATAGAACAGGGCTTGCTTCTTTTGGCTGACAAACTTGAATGGGGTTCAAAAGGCCCTCTTTGCAAGGTCATAAATCGTATCGTTACCAGTTATACCTCTATGTCCCAGTTGCATTTGGCTAGGTTGTTGAGGGTTTGTATGCAGCTCCAAACCAGTCTCGATGAACTGGTTGTAGCCGTTGTAAAAGATATCGGCCACCGTTTGCATTGTTTTGCACATGATGTTAAACCAGCTTGTGATAACAACTTGCATTGAACAAGTCCCTCTAAAACAACGTCAGTATTAAAGCCATTTTATTTCCTTCAGATAATGTGATTTACATTCGATAAATGGAACTGTCTTAGCGTTCACAAGATACCAGCTCCATCTGTCTTTTGCGATAGGTTAGATAAATAGTGGCTTCCTTATAAACCCCTCTTTTCCTATCCGTTTGGGAACAACGAATTGGTTAATAAGCATCCATAAATTATTGAAGGATATTAAATTTCGACGATAAACGAATTTATCGTTTCCATTCCTAGTTAAGGATCAGAACGGTTGTATAAGAAAGCCACTATTTATCTAACCCATATAAGGGGGTAAATATTAATGATTAATATTTCAGTTCTCGCCCTATATTCTCGCTGTATATGGCCATTATCATTCGAGGAAGCCAAAGTGCCACACCCGTTTATCAAACGTTTCTCATATTTGATCTCAGAGCCGTGCAATTGCGAGTCCTCTAGTTTATAGAGTTTCGGACCTTGTTATCTTCCGTTCGGGCAAACGACTAACGGCCCAGATAATGGCCGGAAGGAGTCGTAGCACATTCGATTACTCAATATAAAACTGCATCGTCAACTTAATGTCCTGGAATGGAGCATCTACGAGAAGTCGAGTACAACAGTAAGGGAAGAGGTTTGCTGGCGAGTCCTTTTATAAGAGACATCCATCACAACCCCAACTTGGAGCCGTTCAAGCTTTCGCTCCGAGTCCAATATCTCGAGATGTTCTTTTGGTTCTTTCGCTTTTTCGTTTTTCAATTACGATCTCCTCTACCCATTGGTTGGGTTGGGGAATGGGGGTCGGGAAATTGATGGGAGGGATAGCCCAGTTCTCAATCTTATTTCGCTCAACGCCCTCTTAGAAGAACCCACATCATACCGCTGCATCGCTGAGAACTTTTGTAACAACATCAACGTGCTCGGCTGGATTGGAGTAGAAGACTCTATGTGACTCTATAACTTCGTTTTCCTATGATCATGATAGCAGTCTGTTAGGTTCGTGCGTATAGGTAGCTACAATTACAAAAGTAAGACTGTGGATAAGAAACAAATTCAACATCAACGTACATGATTGGACTAGATTAAAAGACTCTATGATTTCAGTGTCCAATGATCATGAACTGACAATTTGCTGTCTGTTAATATTCTGTTTACGTGATCGTCTGCGATCTGATAGGGTTATTGTATCAATGTTTTCATGCCTCTACAATCTTTGGTCTGAGTGGGTATGGACTGTGACGGACCTTCACTCGTCTCACTTAGAATGGTACAGTAGAGTAAACTTGAGAAAAAATATCAACGTGCTTGGCTGGATTGGAGTAGAAGACTCTATGATTTCGTTATCCTATCATCATGAACAGAGAATAGTAGTTCGTTCTCGTAATGCCCCATACGAACCATCAACTTCTTTGAACAGTCGCATTTTGATGTTTGATATTTTATGTGGCGGATCACTTTACAACATGGAGGCAATTCGCATGTCGGTGCACGAAACAATACTTGTACATCCATAGCGGTTTGACTGTTCGAAAACTCGTATGTTGCTAGAACCTTGTGGGTGACACCATCCGATCCATAGTCGCAACCATTACATTCAAGTCATGAGAAACTTTTTTTTCTTTAAACCTTTCGGTTTTCGCTCGAAATTCCACGTTTATATGGATTTAAACTGGGTTTTCTCCTTTTAATAAAATATCAAAAACAAAACCGAGTACAGCGTAGGAAAGGTGAGGTTTGGAACAGGGGTTTCCAGTAAAGAGCGCGGGAATTCAGATGGATTATGTACAAATCCGTACATAACAGCCGTTAGTCCAGTCATCTGGTGCCAAAATCGGGGGGGGGGGGGGGGGAGCTTGCAAAAATTCACAACTTTCCACAACTTTGCTGGGTTGTTTCTGACCCCCCCCCAGGGGTGCTACACCTCATTTTGCGGACAAATTAACCTTGTGCTAACTTCAGGAGGGCCGAAAAACCGCGGTTTTTTCGGACTTTTTTCAGTTTTTCCGCTGTAACTCGAAAACTACGCATCCTAGCGAGAAAACCACTCTACTATAAAATAAAGTAGACAAACTTTTATACGAAATGATCTACTCACACCTAATTTTTGACCAAGCTATCATGGAGATATAGAAACTCGAAGAATGGCGAATTTCCCCAATATGGCCAAAATTAGCAGAAATCACTCTTTTCCGCCAAGTTTATTGTTATTAACGTACTTAATGATGATATTAAAATTTATTTTCATATTTTGTGTTGTTATGCTACATCTCCTCCCCCTTCGTAGCCTAGCTTCGTCACCCCCCCCCCCCCCCCCTCACACCCCAACCAGCAAAAACAGTCAAAAATGTAGGAATTAAGAATATGACACTGATGTATCCTAAAATCTTTTTGATTGCTTAAAACTCGAGTTTAATTGGTTGAAACTCGAGTTTAATTCGTTAAAACTCGAGTTTAATTGGTTAAAACGAATTAAACTCGAGTTCTAACGAATTAAAATCTAGTTTTAACGAGTTAAAATCGAGTTTTGACGATTTAAACTCGAGTTTTAATGAATTAAGCTCGAGTTTTAACGATATAAACTCGAGTTTTAAGCAATCAAAAAGATTTTAAGATACATCAGTGCCATATTTTCAATTCCTAAATTTCTGGCTGGTTTTGCTGATTGGGGTGCGAGGGGAGGGGGGGGGGAGAGGAGATGTAGCATAACAACACAAAATATGAAAATAAATTTTAATATCATCATCAAGTACGTTAATGACAATGAACTTTTCGGAAAAGAGTGATTTCTGCTAATTTTTGCCATATTGGGAAAATTTGCCTTGATTTGAAACCGAGGTTTCAATTATTCGAGGTATTCCATCCGTAGCTCGTAGTTATTTCATGTTGTAGAAATTGAAAATGAGGTCTAACTATTCCTTATCTATGATTCCCATCAGTGTTTCCACCGGTTAGGTAAGGTTACTTCATATCACTTACTGATGAGAATAAATCCGTTATTTTGTCCTCGGTTTCCGCCGTCTCTCGTACTCCGGGTATTTTTTGTTTTTTCGCCGCACCTACAACTGTTTCCAGTTTTGTTTGTTCGGAACATTATCAAACACAACTTGTAAGTACAATACATATTGTTTTATTGTTTATTGTTTGAGTTTTACTAGCATGAATATGGCGTAAAGGAATGACGTAACAATAGCATGATTTGAACTCTATTTTCACCCAGATTTCTCTCGGATTTTGGACTTTTTGTCGAATGGTAACCTGCGCTGATGAAACTGTGTTTGGCTCCTCAATCTTTGAAAACTCTCATCTCTGTTTTCCACTGCTCAAACGTACTATTTTTATACACCAAAATGTCTGGAAAATCCAGCAGAACAAATCACTTATGAAAAACTCTGTGCTATATCTTAGTTTTGAGGATTGGAAATTGAAATATAAATAATTTGTATTCATACCCATTTTGCTGGTCCTTTTTTGTGTGCATCTTGCGTATATTGTTTAAAAAACGCTGCAAATTCTTTCACTGGGGTTTATTATTCATTTGGCTTGCTTTCATGATTTGAATTTCTACTAAGATTTGGAGTGTGCGTGTTTCACAGGTGATAGAGCGATTATTGAATTTCTGGAGATACGCATAGAGCACGTAAATCGGTTCTCAACCAAAATACCTATTTGGATTGATCAGTTGATCATATTCGTGTGCCTCCTGAAATTCAATAATCGCTCTACCACCTGTGAAACACGCACACTCCAAAGCTTAGTAGAAATCCAAATCATCAATGCTAGCCAAATGAATAATAAACCCCAGTGAAAGAATTTGCAGCGTTTTTTTATTGAACCTCAATACCCCTTACAATAAAAACATCTATAATTTATCAAGTCACTTTAGCACTCGCATTGCGTCAAAACATCCCTAATCCAAATTTAAACGATATAGCCAGAGGTAGAATGATGTAGAGGAGGCACACAAATATGATCAACTGATCAATACAAATAGGTATTTTGGTTGAGAACCGATTTACTTGCTCTATGCATATCTTCTGAAATTCGATAATCGCTCTATCACCTGTGAAACAAGCACACTCCAAAGCTTAGTAGAAATTCAAATCACGAATGCAAGCCAAATGAATGAAATTGAATAATAAACCCCAGTGACAGAATTTGCAGCGTTTCATGCACATCAGAATGCTTCAACCCGTGTATCGGCTATAAACCCTTTTAGAAGTTCACTCCAGTATCCACATTCACTACATCACTAGGTTACTGCGACCAAAAAAAAAAAGTCTCCGTTGTGTTTGTTTTGATCGCAGTAACCTAGTGATGTAGTGAATGTGAATGCAAATGTTGGCACCATAAATCGGGAAATATCGGGAATGGTTTGAGCTACGGACCTGGGGAGGTGCTCATTCGATTCCTCATGGAAAGTTCTTCAAAAAGAGTCCAATTTTCGGGAGCTTCGACTTTTTTTGAGGTTTTTAGGGATTTTATAAAACTTCGACAACCCTTAAAGGGCACTTTAAATTAAGTGAGAGTGCTCGCTAAAGAATTGGGGCGTTGTAGGACCAATATTGATTTTTCCTGAAAATTACAGATTTTTTTTTTTTTTTTTTTTTTTTTTGCATGAAATTTTCAGGGGGGTTAAAATTTTTTTTTTCAAGATCGATTACAGTGGCTTATTATTGAATAATAAACCAAAAACAAAATTCTCCGAAGCGACCCCCTTCCAACCTTTGTGTGTTGTTGTCACAAGGATGGCAAATCCTATTAGTCTCTTCATCTTTTGATCCGATTTTCTTCCCCGGGCTCATCAGAGAGTCGGGTGGATTATTGTGCGTGGGATGTAGAAGGGGAAAAAGGGTTTGATGGACGGTAGAATAATGCGAGGAGGACTCGAAAAGAAGCGGGCAAAGGAGAAAAAAGGTCTTGTAGCCTTCCGAGTCCGGTAACAGAACCGCTTGATAGACTCCCTTTCGATATTTGGTTGGTAAAAGAGGATGGACCCCATTTCGAAGATGATTGAATAATAAAACGATGAACCGATGGAACCTTTTCGTCCCATAAAACGATATCGTTTGATACCATATCATTTCTAGCACAAATACTCAAGTACCTAGCGTCAAACAGTTTGATCATCATTCACTAAGTAAATACTTGACGGATAATTCATTTATTCGAATCTTTACGATTAAGAAAATCTCTTTGGAGAAATTTCACTGGATTTGTACATATTTTTTCAAAATAGTTGGCCAAAAAGTTGAAAAAAAAACGACCAATCTCCAGGGCTTGGGGGCCAATAGATCAGAGATGTAATTGAGGAGATCATCCTATCTACTTGGGACGACTGGAAGTCAATTATAAGGTATGGAGATACACTGATTAGCTGAAGATCCTTGTGGCTAATTTCTAAATAGAAAATGAATGGAGTTTTTTTTAAAGCCATCTATAATATAATCATAACATATGTAAGCGCCAAGTCTATGTAATACAGATATAATACAACTTTTTGTGGTATTCGCAGCGTGTTTTGTTGCAAGTTCACGTATCATTACGACCAAGTTCACTCAAAGCCTCTGATACTGTGTGAAAACGCTGCTTTCACTAGGGTTTATTATTCAATTGACTTGAGTTCATGATATGAATTTCTACTAAGCTTTGGAGTGTGCGTGTTTCACAGGTGATAGAGCGATTATTGAATTTCAGGAGATATGCATAGAGCACGTAAATCTGTTCTCAACCAAAATACCTATTTGGATTGTTCAGTTGATCATATTTGTGTGCCTCCTGAAATTCGATAATCACTCCATCACCAGTGAAACACGCACACTCCAAAGCTTAGTAGAAATTCAAATCATGAACGCAAGCCAATTGAATAATAAACCCCAGTGAAAGAATTTGCAGCGTTTCATGCGTATCAGAATGCTTCAACCGGCTACAAAGCCTTTTAGGAGTTCACTCAAGTATCCACATTACTACATCACTACATCACTAAGTTACTGCGATGAACAGAATCTGTTTATCTGATAAACAATAATAAACCAAAAAACGCAAATTTTGGCACCATAAATCGGCCCATATATCGGGAATGGTTTGAGCTACGAACCTGGGGAAGGGCTCATTCGATTCCTCATGAAAAGTTCTTCAAAAAGAGTCCTAATTTAGGCCGCTTCGACTTTTTTTGAGGTTTTTAGGGATTTTATAAACTTCGACAACCCTTAAAAGGCACTTTAAATTAAGTGAGAGAGCTGGCTAAAGAATTGGGCGTTGTCGGACCAATATTGATATTTCCTGAAAATTTCAGATTTTTTGCTCCAGCCGTTTGGGAAAAATCGTGCGTACGGCGGACGGACGGAAATTTTTTATTGCAGATTCGGATTCTACACCATTTGAAACGTAAACCATGAAATTTTCAGGGGTTAGAATTTTTTTTTCAAGAGCGATTCCAATGGTTTATTATTGAATAAAAAAACCAAAAAACAATTTACTACCTTTACCCGGTGTGAAGAATGTTAATCACGTTATGATTCTATGATATACTATTGTTCTCGTGCCACATTGAAATTTTATCGACAATATAGAGTTCATCGGTTTTACTTCCTTCCGAGTTATAAAAGCTAAATTTAAAATGAATATGGGTTTTGAGCGCAGCACATTGCTACTGCTTTAAATTCTCACGCTCATTTTTCGAGGGAATTATTACCAATTCCACCAAAAGTGCCTATTTTTGATGAGTAGGACATGTTACTCTGTTTTCAAGTTTATTTTAAAGTGTGTTTTGTGAAGTCGCGCCAAAAAGTTCGTGTTGTTGAAGTTTTTGGGGGCCTGAAAGGCCGGACCACACAGGACGCGTTATAACGCGACATTAGGTGTTCCTGTACCGTCGCGTTAATGAGTTTCACTTGCATGATGCAAACATGGCATCATCCCCGCCACACACACGGCGTTAAGGCTCAGCGATACTTTAGTAACGCGGCGTCAAGCGTTGGGGTTGTAAAAAAATACAAAAGTAACGCGCGCTGAAGGCGTTCTCCTAGGTTTTTTTTCGAGATGAGTGAGGAAACAGAGGCTCTCATTGACAAAACGATCCTCGTGTGATCGCAGCTCCCGTCATAGACGGTGGTATTCCCCGAACTCTTCTCTCTTTTCATTGATTGGGTGCACCAAATGCCGTATATTTTTGTCATCTAATAAAACTAGTAAAAGTAGAGCTTCTTCATCATCAGAGTCACCAGAAGTTATCATAGCTTTATGAGAAAGTTAGAAGAACCAGAAATTATTGTTATAGCAGCGAACTGCCTGTACACAGTACGGTCTTGAAGTACACTATCACAATGCTGGGTCGCAGGCCAGAATAACGCGCAACATAACGCGATGTGTGTGACGTAGCTATATCGCCAAACGTCTGGGAGAACGCGCGTTCCCTGAGCGCCGCGTCATAAGCTTCGAAAACCCGAAGTTTCCGGGCACCGCGGCGACCGCCTATGTACCCCTCCGCCAGCCCGCTCGTATCGGAGAGCGGCAGGTCTCGACCAGTCTTCGGTCAGTGTTCGGGCGTGGCGGTCTCCTGCAGCCTTCTCCGTTCCGTGTTGTATTGTTGTAAAAGTGTTCTATCTTCATCTTCCATCTATTCGGAACATGAATCTTCATGGATTGATACAATCGAATGCGGGAACATGCAAATACATTGGTAAGTACGAAGTATTTTCCTACAAAATCTCTAATTAAAAATCATATACGCCGAGATAGGTAGGTGCCGCTTGTATAGGAAGTCCCATTCAATGATTGATCAATAGAAGGATAATAGATCATAATTGGTCTATGGGAGGTTGTATTACCAGCTAAGCCCAATAGGAATAAATAACATGATACAAATCGGTTTCAGACTTTTCTCAGACCAAATTCGTGGAAAAAACCTAAGGTTTTTCTTTAGTTTGTTAGTACTCCTATTTTCTCTCGAACCATCTCTGTTCTTAAAGTTTTATTATGCACGTATAAATTCGCTAGTGTGATTGTAGCTTACACTACCTATGGGTTTGACGATTATCCGTAGTTGAACACACACAACAGGCAGCATATCAAAAATAGTTCCCTGATTATAGGTATATATTCTAACTAGACTATTCCTACAATGTGCAAACATGCTACCTATGAGTTTAACGATTATCCTTAGTCGATCACACACAAGTAACACTTCGAAACAGCCAAAATATCGAAAATAGTTCACTGATCATACGTATATATTCCAACTAGAGTATTCCCTTAATGTGCAAACGTGTTCTTAAAAATTAATTATGCACTTATAAATTCACTAGTGTGATTGTGGCACACACTACCTATGAGTTCAATGATCGTCCTTAGTTGAACGCACTCTCATACACTTCGAAACAGGCAGCATATCGAAAATAGTTCCTTGATTATATGTATACATTCTAACTAGACTATTCCCACAATGTGCAAACATGCTACCTATGAGTTTAACGATTATCTTTCGTCGAACACACACAAGTAACACTTCGAAACAGCCAACATATCGAAAGTAGTTCACTGATCATACGTACATATTCCAACTAGAGTATTCCCTTAATGTGCAAACGTGTTCTTAAAGATTAATTATGCACTTATAAATTCACTAGTGTGATTGTGGCACACACTACCTATGAGTTTAACGATTTTTCCTAGTTGAACACACTCTCATACACTTCGAAACAGGCAGCATATCGAATATAGTTCCCTGATTATAGGTATATATTCTAACCGGACTATTCCCACAATGTGCAAACATGCTACCTACGAGTTTAACGGCGTCATGAAGCTTGGGGGGGTCACCCCTGGTGTATTAATAATCAGGTGTAGTCGGATCAACCCCTCTTCAAAACCTCTACAAGATTTCCTTCATTCTCATTCCAGTTCCGTTTGTGTAATCTATCGTTGATGAGTTAATTCAATGCAGTAGAACCTCGCAATACGATGGGTTCACGATACGATGTGTTCAAGATACGAAGTGGAATATTGCAAATGTTCGTGCTCGCGAAACGGAACGTTTCCAAAACATTTCGAGGAGTCGCCAGAAACAGGCTTCTTTAGATAGATATTTTTTGAAGAGAAGTGCCCCAGAAAGTGAAAAAGCAAGTGTTTATAGTAAGAAAAGTAGAAAGGAAAGTGAAGACGATGACGTATACCTCAAATTCAAGTTCAGTTAGTTGAAAAAAATTACTTAATTGAAGTGAAATTAAATTTTCTTTTTTTTTAAACTTATTTATAAGGTTATTTTCATTTATAATGTGGTATACATGTTTACTGTGTTACTTAATATACTATTTTGTGACTAATTACTATTACGTATAGACGATTTTGGTGTTTATATATGGGGCATTGTACGAATTAATTAAATTACATAAGATCACACTGTTCATTACACGATTTTTTTACGATACGATTTTTTTACGATAGGATCTCAGTTCAGCAACGGGTTAAGATCGTATCGCGAGGTACCACTATCACACAGCCTTTTCTCTGTTCTCGGTTTAAAATCCCTAGTCCTCGACCTTTCTTTCAGATTGTTTGACAACTTTCACTCTGCATGAGTAAAGTATCTTTCTGATATTTGTAGATGTTACTCCTTCAGCCTGTCGAATAAATAAACTGATTAACTATAAAACTTATTAATGAAATAGGTGATATTTATGTCGACGCTTTATAAAATGGATTATTTTTGTTGTTCCAGGTATGTACAAGTAACTGCTACTCTACTTCAACGTTTTTGGTGAGTTTCGCTTCATTATATTAAATGATAAGCCTTTGCAATGGTATAGCGAAAACTGTTTAAAATCCCCCTCAAACCTTGTCACTTCACGTTTCAAGGTACTTACATTAAAAATCTGCACTGTCCGTCTGCCGTCGGGTCTGCAAGTCCTTGGTATTAATTTTTTTTTTTTTCGTGATTTATTATTTGCAACTGAAAAATCAAATACATTTCATCTAGCAATTTTACATATCAATATAGGTACACTCCAAGAGGGTAGGTTTACAGCAAAACCTAGCCCTTTATTATACAGCTTGATTAAATAGCACTGAGTTCGATTGCACTTTTATACACGCAGCACAACTAAATCCAGTGGTTTGTTTCGGTTCAGATTTTCACCTTCGTTGTCCGAAACGTAGAGCATCTCCGGGTTCACATGTTTGTGGAGGCGATGTTCATGCTTCCTTGCGTATTTTGCAATAATTTCATAGACTGTCTCCATCCTCAAATCTCGATGAATATCATTGTTTCGCATGTACCAAGGGGCTCCAACTATACTTCTCAGTATTTTATTCTGAGAGGTTTGGATTTTCTTAATATATGATTTCTTGGCACAGCCCCAAATCTTTATCCCATAGGTCCAATTAGAGCGAAGGATCTGCTTATATATAAGCAGTTTGTTGTGAAGAGAGAGATGGGAATTCCTTCCCATTAGCCAGTACATCCTTCTGTACTTGATTTTAAGTGCTTCTTTCTTCTTTTCTATGTGTTCATTCCAGTTTAATTTGGAGTCAAGTGTCAAACAAGTATTTAACTGCTTCAGTATGAGGTATTTCATTCGAATTGATCTCAACATCCAAGATTGGGACTTTTTAGTTTGTGAAGCTGATGTGGGCTGATTTTGATTCGTTCAGCTTCATTCTCCACATCTTGGTCCACTTAGTAACCTCAGTAGTAGACGTCTGTAGTTTGGATGTTGCAGCTTCTATATCATCTTCAACAGAGAGGATAGCCGTATCATCTGCAAAGGTGGCAACAGTTGTGCCTTCTTGTTGGGGTAAGTCCCGTGTGTACACTAGGTAGAGTACTGGCCCTGCGGGACCCCTGCTTTTATGGGCTTCAAGCCGGAGTATTGGTCATCTTGCTTCACCCTGAAATGTCTATTTTCAAGGTAGGACTTCAGTATTAAGTAGTTCTGTGTTGGGAGATCCCTGTGCAGTTTGTACTCTAGCCCCTCGTGCCAAACCTTGTCCAAGGCTTGAGCCACATCCAAAAAGATACTGGCACATATTTTTTTACCTTCTAGGGCCTTTTCAATTGAATCAGTAATCTTGGCATTAACGTAAAAAATGTGTTCTTCCACATATGAACGCCTTTTGGGATCTTTGGTCCTAGATTCTAGCAGCCTGACTAATCAGCATCCTTAATCAATGACTAATAAGGCAGCTTTTCCTACATTCAATTTAACGGCTCAAGCTCCATGACAAGTCATCTGTAAAGATGTTCATGTTTAACATATTAAGTGAGTACGGTACATGGCCATGTCCCAAGCCAGGGAAATAAGCTAGAAAACCAGCCATGGTTCCTAGTTTCTGCCAACTAAATGTCCTATGCTGTTGGTGTTCTGGTGAATAAATATCTGTCCATATTTCATTTTATGACTCATTGTTCAAAATAATAATCCACCAAATGCATAATTAATAATTCAAGATGGGGAAACATCGAATATATTCCAAGACGAAACCGATGAATGAGGCAGAAGCTGGGACCGTGTTGCGGGTTGTTTATTTATACGAAACACGACGGTCGAGAAATTATATTTTGTTGTGGGGTCTCGAAGAAGCGTGTCACGGCCCCGACGTCCGTTTGGCCTAGTGCCGTTCCCTCTGGTCATTTCAAACAAGAATCTTCGGGGATGCGGTTTACGAGTAAACGTCCGCCGCGACACCTGCGGAAGGGGATGGTTCTTTTGATCATCTTTAGAAACGGAATTCACTCGTGGAGAGAGGCTGTCTTAGGAATGAATACTTCGTGAGGTTTGGACACTACAAGATGTCGAGTTGAATGCAGGACCGTGGCGGGCGGCTTTCAGTACCTTTATTTATATAACTTGGATAAACAAATAGAATTCCGTCTAGACACAAACCGATTAGGTTTTCTTGACACCAAAACTGTCAAAGCGGTCAAAATCCTGTCAATTTGGGTATGGTATAAAGCTTCCTCGTACCGATACCATCATTAATCAGCGTAACAGACAATTTAAATGTTGATAATGATCTTACAGGACATAGAAAATAACTTTACTAGTGGGAAACCCCTATCTTTGCACTAAATGGTTCCTGTCCAAGGCTTCCCCAGTTTCTATAATTTTTCTGTCCTAAGTATTATTATAATATTTTATTTTATTTATTATTTACTTTATTTTACTGTTATTTTATTTTAGTTTAATAATAAACTGGCTGTTAGCAACCGTAAAAACAAAAGTTAGGCGGAAAGCGCCGTTTATGAAGTAGAAGGATGTTTTCGAGGTTTTGGCCTGATGTGCACCGGAATTCGCTTCAATTTTAAGATTTTTCTCGGGTGTTTTTTCGTGACGGTCACAGGCCAGGAGAAGATTCTACGGAAGATTTCTGATCGATGCCTAAAACGGAAATGTGTTTTTTTTTTTTTATTTTAAGATTTTTCTCGTTTTTTTTTTTTACCTTACCTCATTAAAACGGCCATATTTCCCACAGTTTGCGTGCGATTTCAAATCTGAACCCACAATTGGAAAGAACGTTGAATTTTGGTTCCCCATTAGGGCGATAGGAGCACTCCGTACGGACAATTTCTCCCAAACGGCTGGAGCAAAAAATTTGAAATTTTCAGGAAAAATCAATATTGGTCCGACAACGTCCCAATTCCTTAGCCAGCACTCTCACTTAATTAAAAGTGCCCTTTAAGGGTTGTCTAAAAGTTTTGTAAAATCCCTAAAAACCTCAAAAAAAGTCAAGGCGGCCTAAATTTGGACTTTTTTTGAAGAAAACTCCATGAGGAATCGAATGAGCCCTTTGCCAGGTCCGTAGCTCAAACCATTCCCGATCTATGGCCCGATTTATGGTGCCAACATTCGCGTTATTTCGGTTTATTATTGTTTTTGTTTGATTGCAGTAACCTAGTGATGTAGTGAACGTGGATACTGGAGTGAACTCCTAAAAAGGTTTATAGCCGATACTCGGGTTGAAGTATTCTGATAACCATAAAAAAACGCTGCAAATTCTTTCACTGGGGTTTATTATTCAGTTGGCTTGCGTTCATGATTTGAATTTCTACTAAGCTTTGGAGTGTCCCTGTTTCACAGGTGATAGAGTGATTATTGAATTTCATGAGATATGAATAGAGCTCGTAAATCTGTTCTCAACCAAAATACCTATTTGGATTGATCAGTTGATCATATGTGTGTGCCTCCTGAAATTCAATAATCGCTCTATCACCTGTGAAACACGCACACTCCAAAGCTTAGTAGAAATTCAAATCATGAACGCAAGCCAATTGAATAATAAACCCCAGTGAAAGAATTTGCGTTTTGAGATATGTAATTAATACAGTTCTATCCGCCGCTTAACCAGCACATTCACCCATCACTTTTGTCGAAATGAAATGGATACTGTAGAAATTAGGATTGTAACAATGATATCACGTTAGCGAATGTGCAGTAGCTACGAATGATATTATCGCGTTCCAATTAAACGTTGAAGACTGTTTTTCTCTGCCTACAATCAAACCCTTCAACCTTTTTAAAGCACCGGTAAAGTTTTAGTGCTTATCAAGTTGTATTTATGACCTATATTATTTGGTGTATCTAAAGTCAATTACAAGGTGTGGTTACAAAATGATCAGCTGGAGGAACCTTGTGACCAATTAGTTTCCTAATCGATCTAATGATGTGAATTACAATGGAGCTCTTTTATGTAATCTAGATTACATTTACAAAGTACCTATGTCTCCAAGTGTAGATAATGTACCAAGGTGATTCTCATTCTACGGGACAATCGAGGTTTCGATTCTGACTAAAAAATTTTGTTCTCCTAAATTTATGATTTTTTCATTATACATTCCAGATGCTCTATACTCTAATGGTATAGTGATGTACAAGCACGCATGATTTTCGTTTGTTTCCTCAAAATTCAAGTTTTAAAATTTTATAGGACACGACAATGATATGTATTCATGAAAATGAGCTTTGTCAACCAAATAACGATAGAATTATGTGAACGTTGTATAGGTAAGGTTGAATGAGACAGATATTCAAACCAAAAACATCTTAATTCCTAGTTGAAGCAAGATGATTTATTCAGTTAGTTACTACCACCCAATATTAAAAGTATCAAAATAATCACGGTTCACAAAATCGTAGGTGGGCGGGCATCTGATTTAAGTGTTTCCTCACTTAGTGCTAGAACAAGTATCACATTTTATTATTGGTATTTATTTACTATCAAATACCAAACTTGAAAGGGAAAATTGTTTCAAACAGCCATGACGGCTTTTGTGGTAGCCACAACAATGAAGTTTAAAATCGCCACGACAATGAGAAATCAACATTAACCTTCTGCAATTAGGAGTCTAATGAACACTTATAGAAATTGAAACTTGCATTAAATGGAGTTTTTACATCTCTATCCCAAAATGAATGCTAAACAAATCAATAAGATTGATTCCCATAACAATGAGAAGTATGAAACGTAAATACGGGTTTTAGAAACGGCTAACTTCATTTTTGAGCCCCAACTGTATAGAAATGGCGGAAGCATGGTATTTCCTCAAAGGGCAAGGTTACCAACGCTGAAAAAACTTTGAATTGCCAAAAAATGCCCTCATTGGAGAGAGCTAAAACGGTTTCTTTCAAACCCATGACAATGAGACAGAAGGTTTGGGACAAACTTTGAGCACTTGATCCGTACAGAGTATCTAAAAGTCAGTCCCATTTGTAAGCGCACTAACATCCAGTAACTAATTCTAAAAAAATACTAGTTAAATATTTCCGGTAAAATGTACTTTGAGCGGATAAAATTTCGGATTAAATTCAAATTCTGTCTCACGGACAGACCATGACAACGAGATTAGAGGTACATTTCTATAAATTACCGGCATGTAAAATGAAGATTAGCCGAACTTTATGACAGCTATGTGTACGCCTAGTTACCACATAAAATCTACAAAAATAATTTTCGGAAAAAGTTGAACAGAAAAATATTTATCATTGAAGGACAGCGACTGTCCCATAAAATAGGAATCACCCACCACAGAGTGCTTCCAATAAACAGATCAGTGATTTAAGTAGAAGGGTGTGTAATTTATCTCTGTGTGATAATTTCCAGTTTTTCTACTATTCTTCTCGAAATCGTATGTTTTCCTTATCTCATGAATGACTTATGAGAGTTGGGCAAATGTTCTTGATATTCAATATGCAAATCCATTTATTCCGGTTAGCCAGAGACTTTGGCAAATCTTTGAAAACCGAGTCTCTCTTTTATCCAGAAACATGAGGAAGAAAATGCAGAGGACATAAGAGACAATGGGTTCGGAAACCCAAAGGGGAGGGAAAACCTCGGGAAAACTTGGAAAAAGGGGGAGAAATGTTTCCCGATGAATTGAGGGCGGTTCTTGGAAAATAGAACGTAAATTGTGACCGAGAGACACAATAAATAACCTGACCCCAGTGATGGGATATAGAAGTGCTTTCCTAGTGAAGAATTATTGTGGAAGCCAAGTTTTTTCCCCTTCCCACTGGTACGAAGAATGAGACGGTTGTTATCCGTGGGGCTTCGCAGTGAGTAAAAAGTTTTGGAGGAAGGAGAACTTGTATGTGGAACGAATAATTTCGTTGGACGTAGACCATTTATTACTGTCTATCACCCAAGCCAGTAGAAGCAGTTAGTGAGTTACTTTTGTGATTTTGATATGATACGATATCCTGTAACTCCACCGCGTAACGGATTAATGTTTTTCTGACATGCGTTATCAAGCCCTTACCAATTTGGTATTACTTGCAGTGATCCAAGAATTTACCCCCAGTGACACAATAGAAACTGATCTGGACTGATGGGTTTGATTGGATCCATGAATAAGACGTACTAGAATGGAATGGCAGCAGAAAATGTTAAAAGCGATACCGCATTGCCATTCTACATGGTACTACTCTATCTCTGTCAGACATTATCAGGTCCTTATCGGGTCCAAGAGTTGACCCAAGAAAGCATTCGAACCGAGGTAGATGGATTAGATTGGATCGATAAGGGGTACTAGAATTCAATGACGGCAGGCAATGCTTTAAGCGATGCCTTGTACGGCAAATCATAACCTATCGCTTTCCTATTTCGATCCTACGTGCTGCGACGCTAGAACTGACGTAACAACACAATCGAACTGGATTAGGAGGAGATGGATGAGGGGTACTACGGATAATGCAATGACGGTAAAAAAATGTTAAAAGCTACGTCTTATTTCGGCAAATTATGACCTATAGCTGCTTTTCTGGTTGTCGCTATCAAGATCTTTCTTGGTCAGATCCCACTTGCTAAGATGCAGGAATTGACCAGCTACACAATTGAAATGGATTTGGAGCAGATGAGTTTGATTGGATCGACGTATAAGCAGTACCAGAATCCAATTACAACAGGCAAGGTTTTAAGCGGTGTCTTATAATGGCATCCTATTGCAGAGGACTATTTTTCTGATAATCATTGCCATTGCCGATTTGAACCTACTTGTAATGATGCAGAAATTGGCCCAATGATACGATTGAACCGGGTTTGGAGCGGATGGATTTGAGCTGTTGTAGAATGCAAATAACAGCAGACAATTTTACAAGCGACGTCTTGTTATGGCATCCTTTAACGGATTACTGTATTTCCTACCGTCGTTATCCAGTCGTTTCCTAAATCGATCCAAAGTGCTGGGATGCAGAAATTGACGCAACAACTGAATATAACTGGATTTGGAGAGATGGATTTGATTCTATCGATGTATAAGAGTACTAGAATGCAATGATAGGAGGCAATGCTATAAGCTACGTCTTATACTGGCAAATTGTAACCTACACAGCTCTGCTTTTCTGGTTGTTGCTATCAATCCCTTTCCTGATTTGATCCACTTGCAAAAATCCAACGACACAATTGAAACGATTTTGGAGTAGAAGGATTTTATTGGATCAACGTATAAGCAGTACTAGAATCAAATTACAGCAGAATGTTTTGGACGGTGTCATATAATGGCATTCTATAACGGATTACTATTTTTCTGATAAGAATCATCAAGCCGTTGCCATTTTGAACCTACTTGTAGTGATGCAGAAATTGGCCCAATGATACAATCGAACCGGGTGTGGAGCAGATGGATTTGATTGAATGATGATTGAGCTGTTGTAGAATGCAAATTACAGCAGACAATTTTGCAAGCGATGTCTTGTTATGGCATCCTGTAACGGATTACTGTAATTCCTACCGTCGTTATCCAGTCCTTTCCTAAATCGATCCAACGTGCTGGTATGCAGAAATTTGCCCAATGACTAAATCGAACTGTATTTGGAGTAGATGAATTAGATTGGATCGATTTATAAGCAGTACTATAATAAAATTTCAGCAAATAATATTAATAAGCAATATCATTTTATAACTAATTACTTTAATTATGCCCCACTTTCGGTTAAAGAAGAAGTACGCGATTTATTAATTGCGTATTACATTCTCTAGCAATTTTACATTTACAGCAAAATCTAGCCCTTTATTATATAGCTAAAGCACAGTTCGATTGCACAGTTTTAGTTCAAATTATAAATTTCAAATGTTTGTGGATGATGCGAATCAGACTCTCTCCATCCTCATGAATATCATCGATCCTACTTGTCCATTAAAATGGTATATATAGGTTTGATTATGAACATTGTAAATTTTACTTCTTTCTTCTTTTCTATTTTTAATTTTAGTCGTATTCAGTATGCGTTTTCGTTCTCAACATCCAAGAAAGTTGATGACGGTCTTGTCCAACTTTTCTAAACGTAAGAAAAATGCAAAGGTGGCACAATTTGAACAATAAGTCTAGGTTAGGATATCAAACAAATATTAATAACAATATGTATTTAGGTCAATTAATAATTTTTGAATTGATTGAAAATCGATTTCGATAAGCTGGTTTATATGTATAGTGTGATTACTATTGTTATGTTCCCACTTTCGGTCAAGAAGAAGTACGCGATTATGTATTTCTATTATACTAAAGTCACAGTAACAGTTTTAGTTCAAATTATAAATTTCAAATATGAGTGGAATCAGACTACTTACGTGATCCTTATCCATTAAAATGGTAAAAGGTTGATTATGAACTTGTAAATTTGACTATAAAATTTTACGTATTGGCGTTTTCGTTATGACGGTTGTAAAACTTTTCTAAAGTAAGAAAAATGCCACAATTTGAACAATAGTCTAGGTTAAGCATATCAAACAAATATTAATTATGTATTTAGGTCAATTAATAATTGATTGGTGGAATTCGACAGGCTAATAATCATGAGCTCCGGAGTATCCCTCGACAGTGTGAGCATTGTGGCTAATTTCTCTCCTGTTAATCAAAGATAGTGACATTTTATTCAGATCCTGTAGGTTTTAAATTGTTGCCCTTTTATTGTTTGTATTAAAAAGGGCAAGTACACAATATTAGAGGAAGCAAAAATTGAAAACATGACAACAGCTGAACTTTTGTGTGATAATGATGAATGTGAAATGGTTGGTGGAACTAACCCGTTATTTCTGAGTTTACCTATGTTTTTTTTTTTTTTTTTTTTTAAATGCTTTATTTCCGCAATAAGAACACAACATAACAAAAGATCGACAAACATTATACGGCTTGAGCTGTAAAGCTATAAGTATGCCGGGGTTCTCGGTTTTTTCCCCGTTACAGAGGTACCTGCTATATAACATATTTTCCTACTATATTAATTGCATAAATTACTTGAATACTTTTCTAGATTTAATATCATGCTTCATATTAACGAGTTTACCTATGTGCGACTAAAGCTTCGTTTTCACTTTCGGGAGACAACATAATATGTTATATTATATTTTATATAATAATATATTATATTTTCTCCCAAATCAAAATTTTCACAAGGATTTTCCGTTTTATACCAATCTGATAGACTTTCGTTTCGTTCCGGTTTGTCCGCCTGTCTTTGTGTGTTCGCACCAGCCCGTGTGTCTCCAGCTCCTTGTAAAACACCAAATTCCAACATTTTTCGAATTGATTTTGATGAGATTTTCATCAGGCCGTAAATGGTCCCCTATGATTTACATCGGAAATCAAAAATCAACTATATCAGTCTACGGAAAAATCATCAGTTGCGCAAATCGAAATCCTTCAAGCACAATTTTCCCAGGTTTTAGCGATCGCGCTCAAATTTTTAGGGTAGTCGGGGGAGAGTGGTCTGATCATCTCACATCAATTTCAACAACATCTTATTATTTATTATTCTAGAATAACAGAATTAGCTTGACAGACCTGCAATTCATGTCCACTAACCTGTCGAATTAATTATTTGATCCTGATTTATTCAAATTCTAAATGCTAATGCTATTGTCTGACTCGTCACTCTGAGTCGATAGGACGTAAGATTCTATTATGTATGCAACCTCGTTTTCCTCTGTTCGTGAGAACCTGCAGACTAAGTTACTTCTCTCATTGCAACGATTTCCGCAACGGTTGTGCCCAAGTGCCACAAATCACAGTTGAATAACAGGTGTGAGTTTTTACCGGTCATCGATAAAGTTGTCATGTAGCACGAAAGGCGAAAACCGATCATGCGGGCAGAAACATCGATTTTCTCTAGCAGGTTGACACGAACCCTCCGTCCGAATATGTCGGTTCGGGATGTTGGAAGTGTATTGATAGCCATCTATTCAAATGTAGGCGAAGGTCTAGTTTTCTTGAATGGTTTCAACGTTAAATCGGTGGCGCAGGGGGATCGCTCCGTTTATAATCGAAATAGAAGGAGGGAAGGGAGGCATTATACTGTGAATAGACGATAGGATATATCGGATCTGAGCAATGGAGTAGAAGCAACTCGAGATTGCGGTTTTCCTAAGGGAGAAATGGATGACATATCGCCAATATATATAAGAGACCTGTCATTTTTCAGGAAAACTGGCAAATTTAATCAGCTTTCCAGTGGTATAGTCAACCTCTTGATTCTGTATCGATTTCAAGGAGAAAATCCAGGTTTAAAGCAAAAACATATAGGGCACGATCTAAAGCAGCATGGAACTCGAAGACCGTAGAGAGCTAAAATGCTATGCAATAAAATCCGGAAAAGTTGTTCTAAAACTCGAATGGTTAATAAACCAAACCAAAAAAAACCAATTCCAACTTTGGAATTCTAAATTGATTTCACCGCAGAAATTGCAGTTCCAACGCTCAAGAATGTTAGGCAAACATTTAGTTTTTTATAATCACTAAAATAAAGGGAGGGGTTGAATGGAAAGGGTAATTATGATAAATTAGGGATGCAAGACTCTTGAAAAAGAATCAATTTAAATCGTATCAATCTTTTTGGGAAGAATCGGAAAATATCGTATCGATTTTGGTTTATTATTCAATAATAAACCATTGTAATCGCTCTTGAAAAAAAAAAAAAAAAAAAAAAAAAAAAAAAAACCCTGAAAATTGAATGGTTTACGTTTCAAAGGGTGTAGAATCCAAATCAGCAATAAAAATTTTCCGTCCGTCCGCCGTTCGCACGATTTTTCTCAAACGGCTGGAGCAAAAAATCTGAAATTTTCAGCAAAAATCAATATTGGTCCGACAACGCTCCAATTCTTTAGCCAGCACTCTCACTTAATTTAAAGTGCCCTTTAAGGGTTGTCAAAGTTTTGTAAAATCCCTAAAAACCTAAAAAAAAGTCAAGCCGGTCTAAATTTGGACTTTTTTTAAAGAACTTTCCACGAGGAATCGAATGAGCCCCTCCCCAGGTCAGTAGCTCAAACCATTCCCGATGTATGGCCCGATTTATGGTGCCAACATTTGCGAGATTTTGGTTTATTATTGTTTTTTTTTTTTTGTTGATATCAGTAACCTAGTGATGTAATGAACGTGGATACTGGAGTGAACTCCTTAAAGGATTTGTAGCCGATACACGGGTTGAAGCATTCTGATATGCATGAAGCGCTGCAAATTCTTTCACTGGGGTTTATTATTCAATTTTATTCATTTGGCTTGCATTCATGATTTGAATTTCTACTAAACTTTGGAGTGTGCGTGTTTCACAGGTGATAGAGCTATTATTGAATTTCAGGAGATATGCATAGAGCACGTAAATCGGTTCTCAACCGAAATACCTATTTGGATTGATCAGTTGATCATATTTGTGTGCCTCCTGAAATTTAGCATTTTCTCCCAAATAGAGAAAACCGTACGCATGTTTTTATTGTGGTGGGGGGGGGGGGGGGGGGGTATTGAGGTTCAATAAAAACGCTGCAAATTCTTTCACTGGGGTTTATTATTCAATTGGGTTGCGTTCATGATTTGAACACAAATATGGCACACAAATATGGTCAACTGATCAATCCAAATAGGTATTTTGGTTGAGAACAGATTTACGTGCTCTATGCATATCTCCTGAAATTCAATAACCGCTCTATCATCTGCGAAACAGGCACACTCCAAAGCTTAGTAGAAATTAAAATCATGTGTCATTGAATAATAAACCCCAGTGAAAGAATTTGCAGCGTTTTGTATATCATTGTATATTGGTAAATGGTTTGGTGGCAATCTGTTCATACAGCCGATTTTCCTTATTCTTCCTCGTTTCGATTAAGAACTTCTGTATTGTTCCGAAATATATATGAGATCTGTCGAATTTATTGATGGAAGGGGGTGGATCAAATTAGGGGAGGGGTAAGAGTTATCAATCGTTGTCGTCATCATTTCGTTTCTTTCAATCAAGCAAACTTCTGTTGTGCATTAAAAGTCAGACATTTTGAATTTTAATTCGTTATCAGGGGGCAACAGATTCAGTCAAATGATCCTCAGGCTTACTGAAATTCACAGCCAATTTCGGCGCATTTTTGATCTATCAAGAATTTTTTTTAGATTTCAAAAATACTCAGAATGTGTGGATAATTACATTATAGTTGTGAACGTATAAAAACCATACATAGAGAATTCCCTGTAATGCATGCATTATGTGTCAATATTTTTACATTTCATTCCAAACTTCCCCTTCAATGATTGGCGACTCTTGCACCCACCCTGGTGGGTTTGCTGAAACCTTAGATGTAGGAAGAGGCTCGTCTATCGAACAGGAACCAGGGACCTGTTGCTGGAGACGCATCAGGAAGAGAGAACGGAAATAGAACTGAAGGTGAAGCGATTCGATGTAACTCCCCGACCGCCCTCAAGTTCGTAAATAAGCGATAATCGTACAACGCACATTGATCCGACGTCGAAGGGTTGATTGTGTTCTAATCCCGTAATCACCTTTCCTCACACAAACAATGTCACCGATTCACAACCTGAAACGACCAACCTCTTGACAGGCGAAACAATATACAATTTTATAAAATGACAAAAATAATGATCATAAAAGAATTATATAGCTTTTCCAAGTCAGATTTGGAATTTTCCATTTCAATTTCAGACTTTTCCATTTCAATTTCAGAATTTTCCATTTCAATTTCAGAATGTGATCAATATCCGGGTGGGAGCGGTTTCTGAAATTAAAATAGAAAAGTCTGAAATTGAAATGGAAAAGTCTGAAATTGATTTGGAAATTTCTGAATCTGACTTGGAAAAGCTATATATATATTTTTAAAATTAATTATATATTTGCTTGAATAAATAATGTGGAACAAAGAAAGAAAAACTGTGTTCTTGATAAATATGTTGATCACAAGCTGATGAGTGAAGGGAGAAAATAATTTGGAAGGGGACGACTTGTCGACAGGCGAATTAATACACACTTTTATGAAATCCTTTGTACAATTATCGTTCTTGATCTACCCAAAGTGCCGAAATTGGAAGTAGAATTAGATAGAGAAATTTATGATGGAAGGTACTGTTGTGGAGAAATTCCTGCCTCGCTAATGAGGTATTTGTGCTGCAGAAAACCCTGCTTACCACGTACATACTAAGTCACTCGCGAGGAAGTTGTGGAAACCGATTTCTATAAAAACGGAGTAAAATAGAACATTGTGTATATTTCCACAAAACATTACGCGTTACACAGTAAAATCGATTGCCACGGTTAGGTCATCATCAGTAACAAACATGAAGAGTTCATTTTTATTGCAAGGGGTACTCTAACACAAATTGCCAAATAATTCATCCACTACATCGACGTTCTTACGTCCCGGTTTTCTCATGATGACACTTATAAATGATTATAAATATTTTTTCATTGACTAGACCAAGTTCTTAATCGTACAATAAGAAAATTGGTTGAGAATTCTTGTAGGTATGGATCGGGTTGGCTGCGCTTGAATGAATCAGGAATCACACCCTTCATCCCCTTTTCTGACATCAAGTACACAATTTCTGCGGTTTACCTATCGCAAGAGAGAAGTTTGTTGGTCAAAAATGGGGATAGATAAAAAAATGAATAGTCACTCAGAGGAAGCTTCTGGGGGTTTGTTGAGGTTCGGTTTTTTTTTTTTTTAAATTATATTTATTTTATTTTGGTTTACACTATCAAGTGGGCTCATGGCAGACTTATACAGTAATAAAATAGCATTTGACGCATACTTGCTACCCAGCGGTAGGTTCATGCTTATAAGTTAGTGAGAGCAGAAATAATAAAATTAAATAAAATTCGTAATTTGGAGGACTAGAAGGATTCAGGAACCAGAAGATCTGAGTGCCATTTCCATTTGAGTCGCTTTTGGTGACGGGATTCCTCAAGAATGGCCGCGATGATTGGGTTCGGTTTTGAATAAAAACTTGACCCCAACGTTTCCGAGTTTTATTTCCCCATTGCCAAGGGGAATCTACAAACATACAGAAAAATGGAATAACTACAGTGATAAACTTATGAGTGTTTTAATTGAGGACAGCATATCTTACTTATTTAGAAATAAATAGGGAGAGTTAAAAAACGTCAATAATAATTATTAACTTAACGTCAACTTAATTATTGAGTTGTTTATAAAGAGTTTATGTATAAAAACTACTCGTTAAAGATGGAAAAGTACGAAAATTAACATGTGAACTGGTGAATAGGTACCCCACCACTACAACAGGATTTCCTTTCCAAAATATACTTCTCTCACTGGTCCAACTTTAGAATCGGACAATTTTCGTTGACAGTGCACACTGCTGGCTTGAACTGCGAATCCTCCCCATCATGTGAGTCTAAATTGTTTACCATATAATTTTTCGTTCATTAATTGCAAATTTGAAATGTACACATGTTTGATTTTTGTTCCTCTTTATCCTTTACGAGTAGTTTTGATACGTAAGCTCCTTAGAAACATCATACTTCCCAAAGTGTTTCATCACACCCTGCTTATTTCCAAATAGTCGTAAACAAGAAATTCTGTCTTCAATTGAAACACCCACAAGTTTATCACTAATAGGTTATTTCATTTTTACTGTTTACTTGTAAACACTCCTTGACAATGGAGAAATAAACAAAACGTTGACAATGAGTTTTTTATTCAAGGCCGAACCTTAACGAACCTCCACAAGCTTCATCTAAACTATGAACCTTCGGTCAATAACTAGCCACTTACGTATTTATTTTTATAATTTGTTTTTGTATAGAAAATGTGAAACAGAGAGAGATAAAATAAGTTTTAGGTATTTCGAATATATATTGATTATAGGTTGAAGAGTGAAATGAGAAAATATGTTGGAAGCTGATAGGGAGATGGGATGAGTTGTTAACAGGGAGATGGGATGACTTGTTGATAGGCTTCCGTGACAACGTTAATTTCAATCATTAGCGTTGGGGACAGGAGGTTGATTCGCTTTCAGAACCCACCTGTATGCCTTTTCTGACTGGTGGAGCTGTCCGCCATTGGATTCTGGTTTAATCTCTTTGAGAACTGTCACCCGAAAACACTGATTAAATTATGCATCGTAGGGCTACACATGTTCGTTGATGTGGCCGATTGTGGGTGACAGAAGCTCCTTGATTGTTGACCCGCACATTCAATTGTAATGCTTTGTCAACCTGAAAAGGCACTTCTGGCACATCAACTGGTAAACGCACAGTTTTCATCCCCATTTGCTGAGTTGTAGCTCATGGAGTACCTACGCTTTTTAATTTCTGAGCTCCATACAGGAACTGAGCGCGAATTCAGTTGTGATGATTTGCAAAAACACAAAACGGTTTTTTGGCGCTATTGTATTTTTGGAATATCAACTTTGAAGCACAAACGTTCTAATTGGGATTCTGTGGAGTTAACGAATTTGCAGAAATTTTGGGTTTCAAGCGATGTAAAATTCGATCTCGAGGTTACAGTGTTTACATCTGAGTCGGCTGCATGGATGGAACCCTAATTGTTGATGCCCAGAAGACCTTAGTTTTTCTCCGAAGTTTTTAAAATCTCTCCACGCTACTTGCAGTGTGTCTCTTGTTTGCATGTTAGATGACAGAATGAGTTATAGCTCACGGAATAGCGAGTTATTGCATTTTTGAGCTCCAGAAAACAATATGGTTACTAGTAGCACACGGTCTTTGGTTGCCTGAGATGTTGCTGCATACTGTACATTGGGTGGTAGTAAGCGGTCCTTTTCAAATTTCTGTCGATATCACCTTTCAACCAACTTGTTTTGTAGGCCCAAAAGATGGTATATTACAAATAATTCAGTCACACAAATAGATAAAAATAGTGAAGGCATAGAGATTTATCACTATTACCTGTTTAATCATTCCATCTATATTAGATATGAAATTTCTTAAATATGTTATAAATCTAGACTAATATTCTAAATCGAACAAGAACAAACGCTGCAAATTCTTTCACTGGGGTTTATTATTCAATTGGCTTGCGTTAATGATTTGAATTTCTACTAAGCTTTGGAGTTTGCGTGTTTCACAGGTGATAGAGCGATATTGAATTTCAGGAGATATGAATATAGCACGTAAATCTGTTCTCAACCGAAATACCTATTTGGATTGATCAATTGATCATATTTGTGTGCCTCCTGAAATTCAATAATCACTCTATCACCTGTGAAACACGCACACCCCAAAGCTTAGTAGAAATTCAAATCATGAACGCAAGCCAATTGAGTAATAAACCCCAGTGAAAGAATTTGCTGCGTTTTTTTATGGTTATCAGAATACTTCAACCCGTGTATCGGCTATAAAAACTTTTGGGAGTTCACTCCAGTACCCTCGTGAACTACATCACTCGGTTACTCAAAACAAAAACAATTAAAAAACCAAAATAACGCAAATGTTGGCACCATAAATCGGGCCATACATCGGGAATGGTTTGAGCTACGGACCTGGGGAACGGCTCATTCGATTCCTCATGGAAAAAGTTCTTCAAAAAAAGTCCACATTTAGGCCACCTTGGTTTTTTGGAGGTTTTTAGGGATTTTACAAAAATTTGACAACCCCTAAAGGGCACTTTAAATTAAGTGAGAGAGCTAGCTAAAGAATTGGGGTGTTGTCGGACCAATATTGATTTTTCCAATTGAAGAAATCGTCCATACGGCGTACGGCGGACGGACGGAAAATTTTTTATTGTAGATTTGGATTCTACACCCTTTGAAACGAAAACCATGAAATTTTCAGGGGGGGGGTAGCATTTTTTTTTTCAAGAGCGATTACAATGGTTTATTATTGAATAATAAACCGATAGTGAAGGTATAGAGATTTACCCCTTCAAATCATTCCTTCTATAATTAGATTTGAAACTTCTTAAATATGTTCCAAATCAAGACTAACATTCTAAATCGAAGAAGAAAAAAAGCGATAAAATCGACAGTATAGGATGTACGAGGAAAGTTGAAATGGACTATTACTGCATCCCTCCATCCCCCTCCTACTTTTCAGACAGAAATTTCAAATTCAGACAGACATTTTCAGACAGACTTTTCAGACAGAAATTTCAAAATTGCAACTAAAATCTTAACAGAATAAAAGATGAACGACATGGCTGGTGCGACTGGGAAGTGAGGTAGCATAAGCTGTCACTTGTACCTGGGCTGGAGACTGTCCATGGAATTTGGAAAATGTCTAATCTATCTAATACAGAGATAAGAAACCTTTGAATGCTTTGTTTGTAAACAGTGATTTAAAATTGGATTTCATTTGCTAATTTAGTTTTTTTTTTCTGTATTTTGGCTTAGGTGCTTAACCCATTTGCCATCAACCATTTAAACATTTTTTTCTACTATATATACAAAAGATTGAAAAGATTTTCTTAGATTTATTGTAACCTACAACACTAATCTATATACATATTCTCTATAAAACTATGTTTGACTCCTCTAAAAATCTCAAGATATAATACTCATCACAGTTAGTTTTATTAAGGATGGAAGTTAACATTTTGCTGATTTAGTTGCTATGTTAAAATCGAACATTTTCGAATAATGAAGTGAAGGAAACTTGAATATGCTTTGCGTGAAATCAGGATTCTACGAAAGTTCGAGATTATGGCTTTGAGATCGCGGCTTGGAAAGGTGTTCAGGGCGGTCGTTTTCTCTCGCGGCCGTGAGGTAGTTAACGCAATAACGTCAAGGGGAAACTCGAGGGTCAAAACTAGCAATATTTCACCCTACGAGGGTAAATTGGGGGTAATTTTTAACGACGAAAACCCATCGATCCTGAGACCGAATGAACGTCAAACCCCACGGATTTTCATCCGTATCGAAGGCCATTTTCGATCGTAATGGCCGGTCTGACGTTTATGAGGCCCGCGGTAGCTAACGAGTGGTTGATTAACTCCCTCGTAAAGTTACTGTTAGAGTTCTCTGATGTTTTAAGAATGTGCGGTGGTCAAGTAATCTATAAGGGATTTTAGGAGGAAATGGTACCAGATGAATTAACATTATTGCTGTAATAACGTAGCCAAAGGGCCGACTTCCCCAACGGGTTTGGGCCCGCAGAGAGTGAAAAGCCCTCGAAATGGCAATTGGTTTCGGCCCGTAAACCGTCTCGCCTTTGGGCTCGTGTGTTTTGGTGTAATAAGCGTGTCCGAAGATTTTTCGGACCAAACCAGGTAGTTTAAAATTTTCAGGGGTAATTAACGTGCTCCGGAAACCGACGAGAGATGAGATCGAACATTTAAACATACTGTGGGAGGCTTTCTGTGAAGATAAGGTCGTCCATGCCTTCCTTACTGGAGTGAGCGCAGACCATGAAGGTTCTGAATGAGTCCTTGAACGTATTAATTTAAATACATTTCTAATAGAACAAATTACTGTAAATTTGATAAATAATGAATAAATTCTGGACAAAAACCTTCTTTTGGTTTATTATTCAATAATAAAGCATTGTAATCGCTCTTGGAAAAAAATTAACCTCCCCCCCCCCCCCCCTGAAAATTTCATGGTTTATGTTTCAAAGGGTGTAGAATCCAACTCTGCAATAAAAATTTGTCCGTCCGTCCGCCGTACGCCGTACGCACGATTTCTCCCAAACGGCAGGAGCAAAAAATCTGAAATTTTCAGGAAAAATCAATATTGGTCCGACAACGCCCCAATTCTTTAGCCAGCACTCGCACTTAATTTAAAGTGCCCTTTAAGGCTTGTCAAAGTGTTGTAAAATCCCTAAAAACCTCAAAAAAAGTCAAGGCAGCCTAAATTTGGACTTTTTTTGAAGAACTTTCATGAGGAATCGAATGAGCCCCTCCCCAGATCCGTAGCTCAAACCATTCCCGATGTAGGGCCCGATTTATGGTGCCAACATTTCACGTTATTTTGGTTTATTATTGTTTTTGTTTTGATTGCAGTAACTAGTGATGTAGTGAACGTGGGTACTGGAGTGAACTCCCAACAGTTTTTATAGCCGATACACGGATTGAAGCATTCTGATATGCATGCTCCGTCTTACGGAATTTAAATTTTCAAATATAATATTTTTCCATTGTAATCGCTCTTGAAAAAAAAAAAAAAAAGAAACGCTGCAAATCTTTTCACTGGGGTTTATTATTCAATGATTCATGAGTTGAATTTCTGCTAAGCTTTGGAGTGTGCGTGTTTCACAGGTGATAGAGCGATTATTGAATTTCAGGAGGCACACAAATATGATCAACTACCAACCAAATAGGTATTTTGATTGAGAACCGATTTAAGTGCTCTATGCATATCTCCTGAAATTCAATAATCGTTCTATCACCTGGGAAACACGTACACTCCAAAGCTTAGTCGAAATTCAAATAATGAATCATTGAATAATAAACCCCAGTGAAAGAATTCGCAGCGTTTTTTTAAATACTTTATTAGCATTGCACCAAGTTTACATCTTAGCAGAGAAAACATTAGCAATTTGACTTTGATCTTAATTACTGCATACATATTGCAAAACAATGATACAGAACATGTTTTGACCAGTTAGGCAAATGATGAATTATTTCATTATTTCACATTCACTGTGCTAGTTCGTGTGGTTTTCTTCTCTTCAATCTTCTAATTAGGTCCCTTACATCAAGCAAATGGACAGCTTCAATGTTGACATGACCTGTTAGTCGCTCTTGGTCAGCGATCGCAAATCCTCCTGATGGACTGATCGATAGTTTCCACCTCAAGATCGTGGTGAAGTCTATCATTCTGGATGTACCAGGGTGCATTAACTATGCTCCTCAGCACACCATTTTGGAAGGTTTGAATAATGTTTCGATTACTCTGAGCAGTGCAACCCCACAGCTGTGATCCATAGGTCCATACTGGCTTTAGGACTTGGTTGTACAAGGTTAATTTATTTTGTACAGAAAGTTTTGATCGCCTGCCTATTTACTTTAACCAGGACAAAAACTGTCGGCCAGATGTTTGTGACCATCACTCTGAAGAGAAGTTGGTTTGGGAAAGAGCGGCGTAGGGAATTTCTTATTTAGCACAGGGCGCGCTGCTGATCTCAAACAATATTAAAACTGACAGCTTCTTCGTATGACATTAATAAATTTGCTTTAAAACTCAGAGATGTTAGGGTCGATGACGTCTTCTCATTTCCATTTCGGTAACATTTTTATTCGAGGCACTCCACACCTGCCGCGATCATTCTTACTAGGCTTTATACACCACTCGCCGACAGTTTGTTTCAGAGAATCGGATTTCTTCATAACAAAACAGTTCAGAAAAGTACCAAATGGATCGCCATCTGTTACACTTTAGAGATTGTCGGATCGAACTTCAAATGTTGACAGAATAACCGTCAAACTTTGTTTCTCAGAAAGTTAGTTTCTAAAGCTGATAATCTGTAGAGATTACGTCATCGAAAGATTTCACCTCATATTAGGGCTTATGGGGTTCTTTAGTTGAGCTTGGAAGTAGGAAACTCTTACGGGAATAATAACCTTATCTTCGTGATATAACGTTTCATGTTATTGTTATTTTGTTGTCTTAACAAGTGTGATTGTCTCTTTACTCGCCAGTTACATTCGATTGGGGGCTGTTGATACTGGGACACCGTATAGGGTGGTTGTTAGAAAGGTATTGATTCCATGAACGCCTCTGAAACTCGTGTTCCATTCCCACCCTCTCTTGATTGCGATATCAAAAGTAAATTCGTTACTTTCCCGATCGCTTGTTAGAAATTTGTTGGAGAGTTGGAGCGAAAGGGTTTACAGAGGGTTCGAGGGCTTCGCTAAGGGTTTGCCAGCTCCAAAGGAACCGTGATGGAAGTTTGAGCCGACCCGCCGCCCGCACCTGGTTCCATGAATAACATTACTCACCGCTTCCATTCCCTTGTTTTCCCGTTCATTTGACAGAGCTTTACAACGGCGACCTAGAATTCCGCAGGTTCTGAAAGAGGTGACCTCGTTCTTCATCCATTTCTCTGTAATCAGCTTTAATAGCCATAGACGAACACTTCAAGCTTAGGTAGTGGAACGTAATTTCTGTTACTGAATGGGGAAGGAAGAAAGACTGATCTAGGTGACGCATCCATACTGGATGCCAGAACACATCGTTTGAAATATCTAATTTTGGTTTATTATTCAATAATAAACCATTGTAATCGCTCTTGAAAAAATAATTTCTAACACCCCCTGAAAATTTCATACCTAGTTTACGTTTCAAAGGGTATAGAATCCAAATCTGCAAGAAAAATTTCCGTCCGTCCGCCGTACGCACGTTTTCTCCAAAACGGCTGAAGCAAAAAATCTGAAATTTTCAGGAAAAGTCAATATTGGTCCGACAACGTCCCAATTCTTTAGCCAGCTCTCTCACCTAATTTAAAGTGCCCTTTAAGGGTTGTCAACGTTTTGTAAAATCCCTAAAAACCTCCAAAAAAACCAAGGCGGCCTAAATTTGGACTTTTTTAAAAGAACTTTCCATGAGTAATCGAATGAGCCCCTCCCCAGGTCTGTAGCTCAAACCATTCCCGATGTATGGCATGATCTTATGCTGCAAATTCTTTCACTGGGGTTTATTATTCAATTTTATAAATAAACTAAGTAAAACAACCCGTAGCGCAAGGGTTTCGTGCGGGACTACAACCACAGGTTCTCGGGTTCGTTTCCCGCGTTCGGCAGGAAAATTTTTGCCCCCATATGAATATGGTATACACACTTGGACTCAAGAGAATCGTTTTGCTACGCAGACACACCTAGGCCCAAGAGAAAACAAAACGCTGTATGTACGTGTCACAAGTGCCATAAAATCAGAAAACCATAAAAAACGCTGCAAAAAAACGCTTTCACTGGGGTTTATTATTCAATTTCATTCATTTGGCTTGCATTCATAATTTGAATTTCTACTAAGCTTTGGAGTGTGTGTTTCACAGGTGATAGAGCGATTATTGAATTTCAGGAGTTATGCATAGAGCACGTAAATCTGTTCTCAACCAAAATACCTATTTGGATTGATCAGTTGATCATATTTGTGTGCCATCTGAAATTCAATAATCGCTCTATCACCTGCGAAACACTCACACTCCAAAGCTTAGTAGAAATTCAAATTATGAATGAAAGCCAAATGAATGAAATGGAATTTTAAACCCCAGTGAAAGAATTTCAGCTTTTTCACTTCAGGTTTGGGAAAACTGTATCCTTGGGACAGCCGGACAGATTTTTATTGCAGATCCGGGATCTCTTCAACCACTGGTCAAAATAAAAAAGATACTGTCTGTGGGACAAGTCCTGTACAGATCGTAGTGAAGGGCAAAATAAACTAAACAATGATTTAATACTGAATAAAAACCAAAGCCTAACGGCTGCTAGGACTAGCGGGGAACGATGTGAAGATGGATTCTAACTTCAGTAGCGATCGAGGATGAGGAAACAGACAACTCTATTTCCACCTCGTTTCCACACCTCACAGCCCACCTTTGTTCCATCTTCTGCATGATGGGAGACGTATTAATAACCAGCTAGTTCGCTGTTATTCAAGTCTCTGATTCTGACCAGAAATATTCAGGCAAGAAAGGAAAAGCCCTGTATGATCTGCTAAAGGACTTTATAAACCCTTCTCAATAACCTCTGTTTAAACCAGGTAGGGGCGTTGAAAGTCAAACTGCCAGTAACCTTATTTCGAAGATTATAATTATCATGGGAACCAAAGTGTTCCTTCTAGGTACAAAATAGGCTCTACCTAGGGAGCTCCGGATCATTTAAGGGTGAAATTTGAATCACTAGATTCGACTTAAATAATTAAATCATCTCCGAAATGAAATCCTTTGTTAGGGATCGCAGTGGAATGGTGGTTTAAAATGATAATGGAAAGGAAACGATCTGACCGGGGATATACGATGGCGACTACGCGGCTTCTGGGCATACTCTAAGGGCTGAGCACACAAGGCAGAAATTCACGAGAAGGGGATCGGGCGTTCCAAGCAATTTAGACCGGGAGATGACGGATATTCTTGCTGCGATCCCCAACTCGGCTTCGGATAAGACGACTAACGACGGCCTGAAGGCGAGGTGAGGTTGGTCGATTGTGGGCGGTGCTGAGGGGCCGATTTGGGTTGTGTTTGGTGGCCCAATGAAGGACCTGCAAGATGATGAAAAAACAGGGATATTAAATGAAAAGAAGGTACCCAGCAATCATGAAAAGGTGGCATCCACGATCATATACTCACGTATAGGGTATATCGGCGAATTGATGATCGGAGGGAACCTTCAGGAGACAAACTCCCTGTCCACGAGGAGGGCGACGAAACGGTACCTTGAAGTTAAGTCAGAGAAAAGACAATTGACGGGTAGATGACGTGGACGAAATCTGAAGGGCGACTGACGACGATGGGAGGACGAAGCTGAGGCGAATCACCCCTTCCCTTCTGCGTTCCAGCCAGCCTCGTTTATACAGGCTACGGATCATGCGGTAGAGCTGCCTACTTGAATGACCCCTGACATTGCGGCTCACATCAAGTAACACTCTTCGGAGATAATACGAAAAAAGAGATAATAAAAAAGAGAAAACTGACTTCCGATAACTGACCTGATTAGCGTCGGAACAACCTCCTTTAATTATATGTGTGTAGAGTAATTAATTCAAGTGCACATTGGGCTACTGTTTTGCGTGGTTATAAACGCCTTTTTACTGTTGATGAAATTATTACAGTGAACATAATTATTATAATCGTTGGTGTTCTACCTGTTTTGGTTGAGTTCAGTAAGAGCACAGGTGTGTGGAGCATGTGCCCTTTTTACTGATGAATGTGTGCTGTTTGCTCTACCTGCTCCCAGGAGGTCATTACTGCCATACTGCCAACACTGTTGGCCCAACAGCCTCTCGAGGTAGGATTCACGGTTGTTGTGGTTGAGAGCACCCTAGCCCATGGGATCTGCTCAGGGTGTCTGGTCGTGAAGACAGCATCTCCAGGGAATTGTGTGTTGGTTATTTAGCTTGGCATGTGAGTTTTGCTAGAATCTCGTATATCAGCTTCCTCATCTGGTAGAACCAGGTAGAAGGTTCTCCTCAACCTGCAGTGCCTTGTTGAACAGGTAGGTACCTTGCAAAGGAAATTCCCAAAATGGAGAGCAGTGCCATTCCTCTCGCCCTTCCTGAGCGTGAGTAGTTGTTCCGCTTCGTTCCAAATGGAGTGAGATGCGCAGTCCAACAGGGACTGCCCCTCATAAACAAACATCAATCTTCTCTTAAGAAGGGGATCTCAGCTCTCAGATTGAGTGAACAAGTAGGGTTAAGAATCTCTTGGAATCTTCATACCAGAAGAGAAGCCTGTCAACAAAGAACACCTGATGGTCAGGTGGCATTTCTCCAAACTTTACACTATAGAAACGAAAACTGGTTCAAACTGGTGCATGAAGAAATTCTGGAACAAATATGGTTCAAAAATTCACATAATCTATAAATAATTCCTCTTACAATAATCACAATCAAGTAACATTGTGGTTAGACTATATGAAGATGCAAACTTATCTGTTCATTTCACTTTTATGGCTCGTGTGTAGTAAATTCGTGCTAGGTCTTTCTTTGATGGTGGAAAACTCTTATACTAGTTTTAAGTGTGTTTGGTTCTGTATTGAAAATCTTCCAAGATGAACAAATCCTCCCCAGTGTCAGTGCTTCTTATATTTCCTTTCCCAAAGCACATGTTGCATTTAATTAAATCAACCGTATGCTCCTTCGTTTTGTAGAATGCAGCTAACAGTATTCACTGTAGGTACAATTACAAGGAAGTATTTTAATGTACCAGTTGCCCCTTACCAAGGCCTGAGGCCTCCCAGGCAAAGCCTGCAACACTAAAATGATACCCCTGAAGACGTCAGGTTTTGCTCATAGTAGTATTCACATGAAACTGGAAGTGGAAATCATAGTCACGAATCTAAAATGTGAATCATGCATAACAATTATCCTTTAACTGTCTTCATAAACAAATATCACCAATCAATCATGAGCCGAATAATAAATTTGAATGAACGTTGAAATTACTTTCGGGGTTTTCATACATTGAAAGGTGAGTTTTTTCATCGATAAAAATGTTTTTCACAGCCAGGTAGGCCAGGAAATTCGTTTGGGTTCCGGAGATTATCATTTAAAAGTAATTCCATTTTAAGGTTCATTTCCTCGGACGATTTCTTCTTTTTCTCAATCCAAGCAACGTCTGGAATCCTCAGACCGAAAATATTGACGTCGACTAAGGAGAAAGATTTGCCTGGGGGAGAACTAGTTATCGCGTTCAACCAGATTATATGATGGAAGCCCGAGAAATGTCTTGTCTGCCGGCGCTACTTGTAAAACCATGGAAACAATGCAGTACAGTAGCCTAAGGGAAAAAAAACATTTATTACATACGTTCATTTTTTAAAATTGGTTGATGCAGGAAACCTTAACAGAAATTAAAAGAAAAGAAACTCATTTATAAGAAGAAACGCTTGCATACGAGTCTGCAACACATGGGGACATTTTATGTCTTTGCCCTGGGCACTCGTGCCCCTTCATACTCTAATATCCCTTCATACTCTTTCCTTTCTATAACCAGGAGCTACAAATTAAAAAAAAAAGGGTTTTGTTTTTTTATCTTGTATTTATTTTTCTACATAATAAACAATAATTACACTTGCATTCGCTCTTCTTCCTGTGTCGTAATACTGAGGAGCGGACGGTGGTGAGAGAAGTATGAGGTATACGCTAAAGTGTTCACATTTGAAACGTTTCGAGTGAAGACTCCGTCGACACAGGTCATATGGCGAGTCGTTGATATGTCCGCAGAGTTGTTCATTTGGCATCCAAATGTCTCAGCCATATAACGGAGAAATTCTTTTCCCTCTTCTTTCCTAAAGTTTATGTTGAAGTAAATGGCGTATCGCGCACAAAATCGAGAAAGTCATTCGAATCCATTCGTGGCACGACTACACAGACTGACTAACGCGACTGTCACTTGTATAATACCACGTACGAATATAGTCGGGCTAACGCACTATGTATAAACGCAGTATAACGCACTATTAGAGGTGGGTAGTGAGTGAGTGACCTTGTCCCGAAGAACTTCTCTTTCAAGTGAACTTGTGTGACGGAGGGAAGACCTGCAGTTCATCACAAGACGTTTGCGACAGAATGGCTATATATGGCCGACATTCGAACTACTCAGACTGTCGCGAACTTTTCGTGGCAAGTGAATTTCGACACCTGCAGGTCGCAAACGTCTCTTGCTAAGGAGTCTTGGCTCAAGATAAACGTTCACTCTCCCAACCTAACAACCTGGGCAGGTCGCCGTTCCTTTATAGTAGATTCTACTATTCAAATAAAATCTATTCATGAGGACTCGGAAAATGACCTCGTTTTGGTACCTATCATTGTTTTACTCAGAGGTAAGGAGTACAGTAGACGACTGTCATCACGGAACCCAAGGAGTCAACTGCAGGTCACATTCATTGCGGAGTGAACCGGTGAACTTCTCCCACTGACCTTGTCTTTGGACTGAGTGACCTGCAGGGAGTCTACTCCCTCAGGTGACCTGGGTTTACACACCTCTACGCACTATGTATAAAGCGAGCGGACAGCAACGTTACAAGTTGTCACAACATGTGTGTTTAATGTACCAGATGGTTTATTAGGGTGTATATAGGAATGCACAAGCGTATCAAATCGAAGCATCCACTGGAATTGACGTTGTAAATGGCTTAATGAAATTCTTCTAGAAAAATTACTTCGCTACTAAAATTACCTACCTCTTGAATTACTTCACTCATCTACTAACACTATGTGCAATCGCGCTATACGTCGGATGAAAACTAACCTCTTGAATTACTTTACTCATCTCCTAACACTATGTGGCTCCAGTACATTGTCGGACTCCGTACAATGTGGAACCGGACTCCGTACAATCTCGGGATTTTATTTATAGTCCGATCAAATTAGTTTAGGAATGTAGCCAGGTGCGTAAAGAGGGGGAAATTGGTAGCTTGAGATGAGTAGATTTTTCAAATAAATCAAGAGCTTTCCAAAGAGTGGCGAACGATTTTTATGGGATGGAAAACGAGGAAGTTACTTATCCATAGCAACTATAGGTTGTAAGCGAAAATCATCAGAAATCATTGAGCATATTTCGTTACGTAACGTAACGTGACCTAACGACAATTTGGTTGTGTGCCATAGCAAAGACATGAAATGTCAAAAAAAACATGACCGAGTTTATAATTTATGTGGCATCAACGGGAAAAACGCGGTTCCTACGATATATAAAATTCCTGCTCAAGACTTCTTCAGTTGTCACAATTTCCCGACGCTAAAAAACTGTGTGTTACCAACTATAATAACAAGAGTTCAGAAAGCAAACAAATCGGTTGCGAAGGAAAGGATGTTTATGAAGTAGAAGGATGTTTTGGAGGTCCTAACTTAGCCTATGTTCTGAGCCGGTGCCGTGATCACAGTTAGCGAAGCTCACAGTTGTTGGTTGGTATGGATAAAATAAAGCTCCGAGATCAATCTCATGAGCAAACGCTAATGATCTGTGCTCATGAGATCTCCGAGAGTGAGATCTATCTCGGTTTTCGTATGCATAAAGTTGAATGAAAGGTTTTGAGATCTGTCTCCCCAAACAATTGTATGATGAGCTTTTCCTCAGGTACCTAGACCTATGTAGCTATTAGACCTTGGAAACGTTTTTCGGTTGGTGTATTCGTCCCCATGTTGGTTGGACTTCAAGATTGCTATGTGCGTACAATCCAAAGCTCATTTGGCAGTTAGAAAATTGAATTTTTCTTGGCATTTTCGTTGCGCAATCCGTAGCTCTTCTTCAAAAGTCGGAAATTTTATCGAGTGATGAGCTTTGCTCAAGATGCTAAACATCACACTCGTAATTGTTCGCGATATTGTAGACTGCTGAACACCGATGTCTTCGCCTACGCCTGTGTGGGAAGCCCAGGTCCCCTACATAACGCAAAAACGAACGCTTTTCTGTTCTTTGCCGGTTGTTCAGAGTTCCTCCTCTAGTTTTCCAAAATCTCCTCCCTGGAAATATTGACATGAGCCCGGTCAATACCGTACAGCGCTTCATAGTCCTCGTCTCGAGTTGCCCGACGAAACTTGAATGAACACTTTGGTAGTTCGCTATAGATTCAGGAACTCCGTCATCGCGTCACGAACTGGACTGACAGAAAAGTTGAGTTTCCTCCAGGGCTTTGTCACTTTTTCCTTAGCTTTCGGTTAGAAGTCGGAGCTTCATCTCAGCTTTATGCATACGAAATGGAGATCAGTCTCGCCCCACCTGTGATTTGCTACACGTTATAATCCATCCAAGGTTTCCTTCTCCTTACTCCCCTTCATTGTATCGCATAACGGGGAATGGTCGGGGCCGGTTGTATACTACAGTGAGGTGCGTATTTATCACGTTGTCTTTGGAGAGGAGCCAACCCGGTGAGCAGACCGCTTAGAGCCCGGAAGTTGGGAATAGGACGTCGCTGTTGGAAGTTAAGGATCTGCAGGGATTTTCACACATTACACTTCTTCGGAGAAAGGCATTTTCTTCTTAACTTTTTTGGTGTTCTAACGAGAGGATTATTTTAATACTAATCGTCCCTCATAGGGGATGAATTTAAAATGAACGAACACGCAGTCAGTTTAATCTTTTAATGATTAGAACGATATTTGGTTTATACACTCGACTTCGGGGTATTAACAACTCGTTGAATCATCGGTTAGCCTATCCAATAGTAAATTGAATTGAGAGGGAAAAGGAATGTAAGGCGATAATGAGGTAGGAGCGATTCCTATTAACTAAAAATACCTATGAAGTAGGAATCCACGAATAAAACAACTGGAATTCAGCGAGGTAAAATAAAACACCTACCTACGCTGCACAAAATTAGACTTGAAAAACTCGATTTCAAAGGAAATTCAAGAAACCAAATTCTTCAGAAATTACATCGGTTGATGCGATCCTCACATATTACTTGGCGATTTTTACAATGTCCTACCAAATTCACATTCGTGTTTACGTTCTTTTTTCTGTCAAAGTCCTAGCTCTTACTGAAAGCGAACCGATGAACATACTGCGGTCTGGGTGGGGTCATCAGATTCTTTGAAGGCAAGTTTATCAATAAAGACCATGAAAACAGGAGTGTTATTTCTAAAGTTTTCGACATTTAGATAGATGTTTGAAATTTCAGCCCTTTAGGATTTACTGAGAATCGATGCCAATAATTCAACCCCAACCAGACCGAAAATGTTATTTTTGACCCAAGTTCCATCAAGTTTGGTTCAGTAGTTCCAGAAAAAAGCTCCAGACTTCGCACAGTGGTCACAATCCCTTAAAAACGCGCAATAACGTCAACGAATTTGATTATTTCAGTTGAAATAAGTACTAACAGGTTTTTTGGTCCGCAACATTCAAATCAACTGGCAAAAAATGCAAACAATCCTCAAGTTTACATAATCAAACGAATGCATATCATTACAGTAAGAATCAAAATTACCTATATGAATAAGCATTTGGCCTCGACACTTCATTATCAGTTTTGGTTTATTATTCAATAATAAACCGTTGGAATCGCACTTGAAAAAAAATAAAATTTGAACCCCCCCCCCCCCCTCCCTGAAAATTTCATGGTTTACGTTTCAAAGGGTGTAGAATCCAAATCTGCAATAAAATTTTTCCGTCCGTCCGCCGTACGACGTTACGTACGATTTCTCCCGAAACGGCTGGAGCAAAAGATCTGAAATTTTCAGGAAAAATCCATCTTGGTCCGACGACGCCCAATTCTTTAGCCAGCACTCTCATTTAATTCAAAGTGCCCTTTAAGGGTTGTCAAAGTTTTGTAACATCCCTAAAAACCTCAAAAAAAGTCAAGGCAGCCAAAATTTGGACTTTTTTTGAAGAACACTCCACGAGGAATCGAATGAGCCCCTCCCCAGGTCCGTAGCTCAAACCATTCCCGATTTATGGTGCCAACATTTGCGTTATTTTGGTTTATTATTGTTTTTGTTTTGATTACAGTAACCTAGTGATGTAGTGAACGTGGATACTGGAGTGAACTCCTAAAAGGGTTTATAGTCGATACACGGGTTGAAGTATTCTGATAACCATAAAAAAATCACTGGGGTTTATTCATTTGGATTGCGTTCATGATTTGAGTTTCTACTAAGCTTTGGAGTGTGCGTGTTTCACAGGTGATAGACCGATTATTGAATTTCAGGAGATATACCTACATAGAGCACTTATATCGGTTCTCAACCAAGATACCTATTTGGATTGATCAGTTAATCATATTTGTGTGCCTCCTGAAATTCAATAATCAGTCTATCACCTGTGAAACAGGCACACTCCAAAGCTTAGTAGAAATTTAAATCATGAACGCAAGCCAATTGAATAATAAACCCCTGTGAAAGAATTTGCAGCGTTTTTTTTTAAAGCAAAGATGGTCTCAAATGATTGATGAGAGGGTCTGAAGACAGCAGCATTAGTGCAGCATGCGCGAGCACTTCCTTGAGTGACACTGTCTGAAAATTTATTTTGCTGTGATGTCGTTTTTCAACCACTCTGAATCTTTACGGGAAAAAATAAATTTAGTTTTTGCAACGCGTCGGGATTATTTTCCACAAATCTTAATTTAAACATTTTTTTTCTGCCGGCCGATTACAAAGGTTCATTATTGCAAAAAATGAACAAAAATGTTGAAATCTGCTGGTTCCATTGCTTATCAAAAACTATTTCATACGATGACTAAAATGGCTCATTCTCCATGATGCGGGTATTGAACACATGATCCCGCCTCTTGAACGTTGTTCGATCGAATTCGTTGAATTGAAGCTCATTTCGCGCACCCGTTCGTCTGTTCTGAAAAGGTGAGGTGTTGAAATAAAAAAAGGTTGTCAACAGGATTGTGAATCACAAATCTATTTTCAGAAGCAGAAATTGGCTGAACTTCAGATAATTCGTCGAGAAACTATTTTCGTTTTCTGACTGACTTCATCTCTCTCGAACCGATTGGAAGCTCTACAATGAAATGTGATTATGACTAAGATTATAACAAGTCTGTTCGTTCGTTCAGACCGTTCATTCTTCTTCCACATAAAAGCATTTTCGAGGGCACCTTATATCAGTTTTAGCTTTTTGCCCATTATTGGCATTTTTATTCAATTCTGAATCGTACTTCGTATCGAAGTGTCGACTACATACATATGTCGACAAAAGCATTCCAAAACGATGCTAAATTAAAGGTATCCGATGATTGAAAGAGGTCGAAATTCACCGGCGATGAAAGCATAGGTAATCATCATATTGCTTCAAAACAGATTTCCAGGGAAAATTTTTTCAAAAATTTCCATTAGCGTAATTTTCCTTGAAAATTCGTAGAAATTTAAAAATTTTATCCTGGAAAGTTGTAAATTGTTGTATACAGGGTTTTCGGTATGAGAACGACGAAACTTTCGGGTTCAATTCAGCAACTTTGCAACGAATTTTACCTCAGCAATTATTTTCAAAACGCTTATTTTCTGACTATTCTAAATTTGTTTCGTATTTGACCTTCCTTCACTGAAATAGCCATAACTCCCTTTATGTACCAAATAAATTGAATTTCGGAACGCTGGGTTATGCTTTGGCATGAAATAATGCCTCTGATGTTTTATGGAATTCGAGGGGAGAGGGGGATGTAACTAGGTAATTTTTCGCGCTGAATCCGATGAAAGCATTTCCAAAACTCTCCTAACTTTTAAAGATTACAATGAAAGAATGAAGGGGAGGGGGGTTTGTGTAATTCAGAAATGAAAAAGGCTGTGATATGAAATACAGCCTTTCTATTCTATCTGTTGTGAATAGTAAAACAAAAAACCTGAAAAAGGAGTTGGAAAATTTTGTTTATCATTGCTTTCGAGTCTACGAAGCAGCGGTAGCCTTGTGTTCACTTTCGGGAGCCAAAAAATTGTTGTTGTACAATTTCAAAATTTCCACTCACATTTTGCGTCTTATAGCCTATTGAACAAATTTGGTTCCGTGTCTGTCGGTCTGTCGGTAGGTCTGTTGAATGAATTTAGTTCAAATTGGAGGGGAGTTATGGTGATAAGGTTCCCATCATCCAATATAATCCGCGGTATACTCTGCGCATGTGCTATCGCGAAATTCTTGAAACAGGTATAACTTTCACAATTTTGATTCAATTTAGCTCAAATGATAAAGGATATAACAAAGAAGCTGCTGTGTCTCCTTGGCAGTGTATTTTGGTTTTTGTTTTTTAGAAAAAAATAAAAAGGTTGTATTTCAGATGTTTCATTCTTGAACAACCCATCATCCTTCCGCCCCATCTTCTTTCTTTGATTTTGATCATTCTGAGGGTTTTAGAAATGCGTTCATTCGATTCAGCGAGAAAAACTACAAGGTAATATCTCCCTCTCCCCTTCAATGTCATCAATGACGCTGATTTCGTTTAAAAAAAAATCCACGTTATTCCGCGTTCAAACACCAATTTCTCCGTCAAAAAATGCTATACAATAAAATTTTAGTAGACCGTTAAAAAGCTGATAAAAGTTAGATGTTTTTAAGGTAATGCTCATCCATTTTCCGGTTGAAGGTATGGTGGTAAATCAACATTGAAAATAGTCAAAAAAGAGAAGGTTGACGAAAATTCAAGTTTATAATGGGAAAAAACCATGGAAAATTAAAGAAAATTTAACGCTATTTCCAGCGGTATAATTTAAAATTAATTTATTTAGTAAATTAAGGGTATGATGTCAATTTTAGTGAAATAAGGTTGAAAATACGAAAAAAAAACTCTGATGTAGAATATTCAGAAAAGGAGCGGACTGGAAAAATTACTGCGAGGTAAAAGTAGTTGCTAATTAGTTTCTGAATCGACTCTGTTTACAGAGAAGAAATACCAAACTAATTCGCTTCAAGAAGACCTACATTTTCATAGGACACTCTACGTGCATAAAGGGTTTTCGAGCGGGGCAGGGTTTTCAAAATGAAGGACACGACTACCTTCTCGATAAAACAGAAATGTAATTTCTTTTAGAGGTTCTGGATTTCACAGGTCGAAAATATTTATAATAATGATAGCCATTCGTAACTTATACAAATATCGAAAATATTTAAAGAATAAAAAGAAATTGCGTACCTGGGCTTAACTGAGGAGCTCCTCCTACAAAGCGAATTATTAAGTACAAAATGGCGAAAATAACAAAGCAAATAGAAAGGGCTTGGGGGAATTTCAAGGATTCTCAGGTTGGGAGACTCTCGGATCGGGAAGTTCGATTAAACTTGCGGTGGATGTTTGGCGAAGGTAACGACGCGTTCCCGACGAGGATTGAGTCCCGCAGAAATGTCCAGTCGGAGGCGAGGGGTCGAGCGGAGAAAACGAAGGAGCGAGTGAATGAGGTTCCCAGCTTCCCTGAAACTGCAGAGGAAAAAAGGGAAATTCTTCTATTCCTGACGAGAAGAGAATCTGCTGGGAGGTGTGGTCAAATAGCCGGTACTTACAATCCTTTTGAGGAGAGTTGGGAAGACGGAAGTCTCGGTTTTGGCGAGGATGCTGATGACCTCGGTGAAATCGTCGAAAGGAGATGAAAAGATAAACGGTTGTAGGTGCCGTGGAAAAGGCTAGATTCGGACGAAAGGGCCCTCGCGGAAGTGGAGATAATGAAAACAGAGGCGGACTCCCACCTACGACTGATTGTGAGAAGGAGATTGAACAGCGAGTGAAACTTGCTCACTGTACCCTCGGCGTAAACAAAGGGTTTTGTTTATATTATAAATTATTTAATTAGTTATTTAAAACTCGGCGCTCCGCGCCTCGTACCTGCTTTGAGCCTTAGTGGCTAACATCACAATACATGGAACATGTTTTTAGCTTCAACTCGTTCAGTTTCGTTCCATAATTTCGTGACCCTTTCTGTATAATCAACTAAATGTGATGAAGAATAAATTTGTAATTGAACGGTTTACCCACGATGGTAACTTATATGATGTAGGTATTTTTCTATTCTGACGTACTGAAGGGGTCGATTCTACAACTAATTTGCAACAACTTTTGCCTCTTAGCAATTTTTTTTTTAGAGGCTTCGTTTTTGAGTTATTTACGATCTAAGATTTTTTTCGTGTTTTCGACCTTATCTCCTATAAATTGCTATAACTCCCTCAATTTACAAGATAATCTCAAATCTGAGTACACCGTTGGAAAGAGCAGTAAATTTCCTTTCGGATTGATGCCTCACCTTTCCCGAAAAGTGAGGTTTGAGACATAAAAAAGCTCTCTGAAAAGCTAATTTTACTTAATTTGGGAAACCTAGAGTTTTTTCAATCGGAAATTGAACTATGAGAACCAATTTTTTTTAAGATGCAAGAACGGTAAAAACTGCGCTAAGATCTCACCTTTCCAACGGTCTAGTCAATTTTGTCCTTAAAAAATTTTCCTGGGGAGGAAATTGAGTTTGAATGCTAAAAAACATGAGCTTTTCTCGGGCGATTCGAAATCTATTGTTTTTTTTTTTTTTTTGTTTTTTTTTTTTTTTTTTAATACACGTGAGCTCGGATGAGGAAGGCTTCGGAGTGCCTCCTTTCTTATTTGACAGGCTTTTTGTCTGGTCTGATCCAATAGCTTACCTGTTCCAGCCAGGGCAGGAGCCCCATTATCACGTGGTCTGAAGTGCCCTGAAATCTACAAACTGAACATAATGAGAAAGGCTCGGGAGTGCCACTATTCGATTCAGCGTACGAAACACCCTCCGTACCATCACTGAGCTCTCCCAACTTCCAAAGTTTTGATTTCGTCATTTTCCATGTAAATCACCCGATTTTTCTCGAAAAGCTCATGTTTTTCAGCATTCAAACTCAATTTCCTCCCCAGGAAAATTTTTTAAGGACAAAATTGACTAGACCGTTGGAAAGGTGAGATCTTAGCGCAGTTTTTACCGTTCTTGCATCTTAAAAAAAAATTGGTTCTCATAGTTCAATTTCCGATTGAAAAAACTCTAGGTTTCCCAAATTAAGTAAAATTAGCTTTTCAGAGAGCTTTTTTATGTCTCAAACCTCACTTTTCGGGAAAGGTGAGGCATCAATCCGAAAGGAAATTTACTGCTCTTTCCAACGGTGTACTCAGATTTGAGATTATCTTGTAAATTGAGGGAGTTATAGCAATTTATAGGAGATAAGGTCGAAAACACGAAAAAAATCTTAGATCGTAAATAACTCAAAAACGAAGCCTCTAAAAAAAATTGCTAAGAGGCAAAAGTTGTTGCAAATTAGTTGTAGAATCGACCCCTTCAGTACGTCAGAATGGAGAACGATTTTCTTCCGTCGAAAGCTGAACAACTTTCATTTCCCTAGAAACAGCTCGGTTGTACGTGAAAACTATCAGAACAATTTCGTGACACTTTCTGTATAACGGTTTCTGTATAACGCTTTTTTACTAGATAGGCCCGGCTAAAAACATGTTCCATGTTAAAAATGTAAATGTGTATAATAGTAATCTGTACATAGACGAAACGTTTATGGTTAGACAATTAACATTTGTGTTCAAAGTCGTTTCATCGGAAGAGAACGTAAGACTTTAGTAACCTTGTTTGATTTGGAGGCTCAAATGACCCTCACAAGTCTTGCTTTAGATGTTTAACTTCGTTCTATCTTCATTCCTGCGGGAATTGACCAAGTAAACACGGTTTCTCGTTTCTTCAAATCGATTTATTTTAAAATTATTTTCACCGAACCGCCTCCAACAATTAATTCACTTAGTGCTCATGAAGACTCAATGTTAGTCTTCAATCCAAACAGCCATAAAGAAGTCGTGTCGACTGGTTTATTCAACCGAAGGGTCGAGTCTGGGTAAACATCCTCTGTTTACAATGCCATGAAACAAGGAGGCTATATGAAATTTATAACCGTCACTCAGTTAGTATTGATTTGTTTGTGAATCGCGTAGGTCGAGCGAGGAAGGGGGGCTTCGAGAGATTTTCGCCCGGCCGCGGTCGGAAGCTGCGGTTTTTGGACTTTCGAGCAAACAACTCTGGGAGAGGAATACACTCGCTTTTATATCGGATGCCAGGGAGCTGGGACGTGTTTGATGGACGGAGCTCTTGTTTTTCGAGAGTATCCGTCACACATTGGGGAAGAAAATGAAGAATTATCTTCCACTGGAAAGTTCGGAAGTATATTCGGATCTCGGCAAAAATCCTTGATTTACGGTCTGGGGTGCTTACAAAGCAGCAGTGACTCCCTGGAATGAAGTGTAACTAGCTGATTTATCGGTTATGGTTTGTTATAAAAAAACGCTCCAAATTCTTTCACTGGGGTTTATTATTCAATTGGCTTGCGTTCATGATTTGAATTTCTACCAAGCTTTGGAGTGTGCGTGTTTTACAGGATAGAGCGATTATTGAATTTCAGGAGATATGCATGGAGCACGTAAATCTGTTCTCAACCAAAACACCTATTTGGATTGATCAGTTGATCATATTTATGTGCCCCCTCTACATCTGTCTACCTTTGGCAACATCGTTTAAATTTGGATTCAAATACATACCAAATCAATGAACGCAAGCCAATTGAATAATAAACCCCAGTGAAAGAATTTGCAGCGTTTTTTTATTGAACCTCAATACCCCCCCACAATAAAAACATCTATAGTTTATCAAGTCCTTTAGCACTCGTATTGCGTTAAAACTTCCCCAAATCCAAATTTAAACGTTTTCCTGAAAATTTCAGATTTTCTGATTTTTCCTGAAAATTATCAGAATGCTTCAACCCGTGTATCGGCTACAAAGCCTTTTAGGAGTTCACTCCAGTATCCACATTACTACATCACTACGTCACTAGCTTACTGATATCAACACAAAAACAATAATAAACCAAAATAACGCGAATGTTAGCACCATATATCGGGCCATACATCGGGAATGGTTTGACCTACGGACGTGGGGAGGGGCTCATTCGATTCCTCATGGTGTGTTCTTCAAAAAGAGTACGATCTATGATTTATTCTCTCGTTTTTTTTTCCTTTCTCCATATTATCTACCGATTCAAAGAAAAATAAGAAGAATAGAGGAAGGTTTTCAAAGACATGTCAACAAAACCTACGATCTTCGCGGGTACTGGATAGATACAGCTCCATAAATTTATATTGGCCAGAGTAATGGTCGTATAGACATGGGGGTGGTTTTAAAATGTTCGTTGACAATTCTACTTTAATAAAAAAAATTTTTTTAATCTGTTTTTTTTTTTTTTTTTTTTTGTTCGGGGTACTCAACCCTCTTAATTCGGCCCTCGAGTCATTTTGAAAAACCCAATTAAAATATTTTTAAAATAACCACACTCATATAATCTTAATCTCACTTATGAAATCAAGCCGAGTGACAATGATCATCGAAGAGTGAGCCGGCAAATATCAAAGCCGGCAGAATCCACAACAGAAGATTGCTGTGCACTAGTGGATTCTGATGATCATGACCTAAAAGCCGAAATCGATTTAACTGTTTAACTCTACTTTCGGGGAAATATAAACAACGTTCTATCTTACTCCGTTTTTATTGATTCCAGATCAATTGTTAAAGTTGTTCGACATTCAGGAAAACTCATTCTAAAATCTAAATTTGAAGACTTGGAGTTGTTCTACAAAAATACCTCGAATAAGATAATTTTTTTTTTTTTCATTTAATTTTGTTATTTTAATAAATTGCATCATAACAACATTACCGTACTATTTCATGTTATGATATCTCTGCCGAAAACTATGAACGCTACACTTAAAACGCAGCAAATTCTTTCACTGTTTATTATTCAATTGGCTTGCGTTCATGATTGAATTTCTACTAAGCTTTGGAGTGTGTGTTTCACAGGTGATAGAGCGATTATTGAATATCAGGAGATATGCATAGGGCACGTAAATCTGTTCACAACCAAAATACCTATTTGGATTGATCAGTTGATAATACTTGTGTGCCTCCTGAAATTCAACAGTTATGTTGGTAATAAGTTTTTCTTTCGATTGACTTTGTTTTTTTTTTCGTATCCACGTAGTACTCCTACAAAGTCAATTTTTCGTGGATACTTTTAGGGTATCACTACCAAAAATCTGAATTGGCTCGTAGATCAAATCCAATCTGTCCAGTTGCTCTAAACATAGTTTTGAATCGTCGGAGAAAACCAGAAAGACGCCAGGTAGTTCAAAAAGTGAAATTTTTTTCATTCAGAAGATCATTTTTATCGAACCTCTACGAGGTTTGTTGCTAAGCCAATTGACGAAATTTGACACTTTCTACACAGAGTTCCTTGCGGTTCTAATGGTATGTGATATAGTTATTTTATGACTAAATTGATGACGTAATTGTGGGTTATGTAAAACAGTATCGTTCTGAGAAGCGCGGAGCGTCTGTGGGTACCCAACCCCCTCAAACCATGAAGCTGGCCGGGTCCGGCACATAACGAGGTCGTGATCAGCTGAGAGGTTCCTGAAGTTAGTCTATCTATGTTATTAAGCGTTTGAATCCGAAATTCGGTATGTAACTTCCTTACGACTTATACTTGAAGATGCATACGTCCGGGATCAGAGTGACTCCTAAACAGAATTCCCACCATATCAATTGTGCGTTGCGGAAATGTGTTATGCTGCCTATTAACTAGGATTTTTCTACTTCATTAAAAGTAAAAAGAGAAAGAAGTTTGATAATCGCTTTGAAAAAAATTCGAGTCACATAAAAACTCGGCCCTTCAATGCTTTTGCTTCCCCCAGATGCTTTTACTTACAGCAAACATAAATATTGATTCCTGCATTATTCATTATATTTATGTTTCCATTATTGAGTTTTCCTATTTTTATTATTGTGAGTGTGTATTATACAAGGTCGCTAGTGGATGTCACTCCCTTTCAATGCATATTATTTGGTATAGCGGTACTTTCGTTCCAATCTTATGCACTAAACGTTTTTCTGAAGTTAGGTCCTGAATAAAGCTTATTCTTGCTAAAAAGGATAGTTTTTTTCAATATCACATTCTACAGTTGTCCCCCACCCCCTCTTAAAATCGTCAAAATGTGAGTAAACAAAAACATTTTTTTTTTGAATCTTCATATTTTTTTCCAAGGATCTCAAATATCATTTTTGCGCAATCCGCGCAACTGCGCGACTATCGACTTTTGACTCTCAGATTAAGATGATTTTTCACTTGATCACTGAAGAAGGTTTCAATCTCTTATTTGTACATTTTTCAACCGGTCCTTGTATATTAATCCCCGTAACTATCTGAAAACAGGCGCCTAAAGCAAAAAAACGGTCTCGAAATAAACAAATTTCGGTCATTATTCCGCGAAAATTGAGTCAAATCAAAAAACAGATAGCATCACGTGAATCAGCGTTAAAAACGATGAAAATTCATGTGCCACACTTTACAGTTCACCATCATACACTGACAATTTTCGGGTTGCGCAACTTCGCGTGCTCGCTGAATCGGTTACGGGCAATCAAAAAAATTAGTTGAGGGGTCATATTTCCATGAAATCTTGGGTAGAATCCGAATCTGCAATAAAAAATGGGGGTTCTCATTTATAATAAGAAAGTTAGTGCAATTGCTCATAGTCGCAAATGTGATATTTGAGATCCTTGGAAAAAAATGTTAAGATAAAAAAAAAAATGGTTTTTGTTTATACCCATTTTGACGATTTGGGGGGTGGGGGTGGGGGGGGGACAACTCGTGGGACACCCTGTATACACTTAGGAAGGCTTTGAAAGAATTGATCTCATTAGGAGTTAACGAACAATAAAATGCTGTTGAAAAAGTGGCGATGCTTCGAATGAGAAGATTTTGTTCTGTCTTTTGAAAGATGATTGAAAGCAATTGCATTTATCTTCTCTTGCATCTCAACCTCAATAAGTTAGATCCCCGGTAAAGAGGATCCAGCTCATAAGGGGAAGTTTAACAGTTTAGGAGAGCGTAAGTTCTAACCAAGACAACCTCTTAGGTATATGGGCGAACTTGGGGGCATTGTTGGGTAAATGATGGTTTCAGACTATAGCCGCTATTAGATTAGCTAACCTCACCTTCACAGGGAGTTATGTGACTCGTGGATATCCCTTGAGGGATTCTACCAGCGATTTTCAACAATGACAATGGCTTTGCTGCTCAAGCTAAGCATGTAACAGCTTATTCAGTCAGTGCTCATTTAGGTACAATTCTTGACTGTAGTGTGATAAGAGTAAACTACTGTCGAATACAATGCTGGGGACTCGGAGTTTCTAGGGAAGTCTGAAAAGCGCAGATGGGCTATCTTGAAACGAAATGGGAAACCTCTTTGTAATTGTGAAGTTTGTTACTTGTTATCCATGTAGACAACCATACAGTAATGAGCGGTCCCCGATTAATCCTCCATGTGTATTGGCATCTCACGGACACCTACCGACATTTTCCAAGTATGCTTGGCAGCACTGCTTTAGGCTGCGAATCACAGTTCTCAGCCCCTTCCTCCCTGACTCCAACGGAGTTGGTTGGAACCATGAACTGTATTTTCAACCTTTTGCACCGAATATTAAAATTCCATCATCAACATTTGCGATGTCCCACAAACACCACTAGCTATACCAACTCCTTGAGGGCAACTCAAGCTTGTGAAATCCTTGAAAGGAGTATAATTCTCACAGTTTTCATCTGATTTGGATGACATTTCCAGGGAACATGCGATGGTCCTCTAAATAGTTCCTATGATTGCCATTGCTCACAAAACAATACTTCAGTCTGCGCATGAGCAAATGTAAAATCCGTTATACGTCATTTTTTCGCGTTATCTGAATTCATTCAGCTATGAAGGAGTGAAGGAAGGCGGTTATATCATTCCATATATATATTTCACCATACCAGACCATCATGTCATTAGTAGTTTCTGCGCCTGCGCAAATATAAAATCCATGTCACAACCTCTAATTTTTACACTTTTCACAATATTTAGATGAAATTTCAGAAAAAGTGCAAGTTGGCTTCTAGGTAGTCTCCTGTAAGAATCAGTTGTCAAAATCAATGCGTCACTCTTTCCCATACGAACCAACGTAACAAGTCTGATTCCTACAGATACATTTTAATCGATTTTAATGGACATTTCAGGGAATGTGGAGGGTTTGTATGCAGATTGGCCCTTATGAATTTCATCTCTCAATAATCAATATTACACCGCGCATAGACAAACGAACAATCCACCAAGTATCACTTTTGCAAGTACTAGCGACCCGGTGTCCCTCAAATTTGGAGAACACGCGGGGGAAAAATTTGTGAACCACTTTTGTTCATAAATCGGCTAATCGAAAATGAGGCGTTGACATGTGCCGGAACGTGCCTCATGGCATTTCTGTCTTGTGAAACGTAAACTGAACTTGGAGCTATGTGCCTCATCCAAGATGCATAGATTTCGGCTCATTATTTTCAATAACGAAGCTTTGCAAACGATAATGAAGACCCCCTTCAAAAGTTGTTTGTTTGCGTTTCAAGATGCGGTTATTAAAAGAAAATAAATCCGTCCGTCCGCTGTTCGAAGTCTTTCATCCAAACAAATGGACCGAAATTTAGCAAAATTCATCTAAAAATTCAACATTGATGGAATGTGCGAATAATCTCGACATTTTGATCAATCAACTGAAACGGTTTATTTTATGATTAGGTATGAAACTGCCATTTTTTAAAAATATTTTTGTTTGGCATTAATGATTAACATTTTACAGCCACATTATTCTAAAAAATTATTATATCAAAATTGCATTTTCGTAAGACTTAAACTAAAAATTGAATAAATTAAACTGAAATATCACACTGATTGTCCATTCCTCTATATATGCTGATATTTTTGGAGCTAAGTAAAGTTAAATAATTAAATGGTTGGCAACTACCAATAAAATCGAAATCTCACGAACTTTCAATGTTAGAGGGTACCTTTGGTCCGATTATTCCCGATTAAACTTTAATCCTCAATTAAAAGTGCCTCCCTGAAAATTTCATAAGGGTTGTCAAAGTTTTGTCCGTCCGCCGTAAAATCCCCAAAAGCCTCAAAAAAATGTTGGTTCAAGGCGTGCCTAAATTTGAACTTTTTCCTAAATATGGAAAGAACTTTCCATGAGGAATCGAATGAGCCCCTCCCCAGGTCCGTAGCTCAAACCATTCCCGATGTATGGCCCGATTTATGGTGCCAACATTTGCATCAACATTCACTACATCACTAGGTTACTGCGATCAAAACAACAACAACAGCGTTTTTTTGTTTTTTTTTGTTTTGATCACAGTAACCTAGTGATGTAGTGAATGCGGATACTGGAGTGAACTCCTAAAAGGGTTTATAGCCGATCCACGGGTTGAAGCATTCTGATATCCATGCTCCGTCTTATGAAATTTAAAATTTTCAAATAGAATATTTTTTCCATTGTAATCGCTCTAAAAAAAACGCTGCAAATTCTTTCAATGTTTATTATTCATGATTCATGATTTGAATTTCTACTAAGCTTTGGAGTGTGCGTGTTTCAAAGGCGATAGAGCGATTATTGAATTTCAGGAGGCACACAAATATGATCAACTGATCAATCCAAATAGGTATTTTGGTTGAGAACCGATTTAAGTGCTCTATGCATATCTCCTGAAATTCAATAATCGCTCTACGGTTTACCTCAAACCTTAAAGGGTTAATAAATTGCACCGTTTCTAAATGTATTCGGTACCTGCCGCCCCCGCCATATAGCGGTTCATGCACAGTTTGAAAGTGTTGATATCAAGCTGTGCTATTGTTTTTATGCAAGAAAAATGTTCAAAAGGTAATCCAAATAATGTTATACCCGCATTCACTGTTCAACGTACTGGAATTTGCCAATAACTGATTATTCATAAAAATAGGACGATGTACGGATGGCCAAAGAAATGGTAGAATACCCATGGACGAAATGACTGAAGCCTGGAAATCAGCAATTTCTCGGGAGAACCGTCAAACCACAACGAAAGGATAAAAGAAGATCGCCCTTAAGTCCACAAAATCACCTCCTCCTAACAGCATAACAGGAGATGAACAATCAATACAGTCATTCGATAAATAGGATCTTCCAATAAGAAAAGACCTCTAAAGCCGAGAACCGTCCGCCTGTTCCTAAGGCTATTTGTCCGTCAGGAAATTGAGAGCGACTTACCACTCCCGCCGTGGACTTGCTAGAGTTAATGTTTCAAATTATCCCCTGTTCCCAGACAGTCGGCACCCCCCGCACAGAACCACCCGTCTTAACCATCCGCCATTCTGGCCGAGTTTTCTTGGCTCTTTCCGTAAAATAGCCATTCAACTTCTTCGAAGCACTAGATTTCCATTTCCCTTTGCGGTAGCGGTAGTTGTTGTCGGACAACTTCGCTCGATATGCAATACAATCGTACTAATGCCACTCAGACTTGATAAGGTTCCGCAAATGAGAGTTGCTCATCCACAAACGCTGCGAATTCGTTCAGTGGGGTTTATTATTCAATTTCATTCACTTGGCTTGCATTCATGATTTGAATCTCTACTAAGCTTTGGAGTGTGCGTGTTTCAAGGTGATAGAGCGATTATTGAATTTCAGGAGATATGCATAGAGCACTTAAATCGGTGCTCAACCAAAATACCAATTTGGATTGATCAGTTGATTATATTTTTGTGCCTCCTGAAATTCAATAATCGCTTCATCACCTGTGAAACACGCACACTCCAAAGCTTAGTAGAAATTAAAATCATGAATGCAAGCCAAATGAATGAAATTGAATAATAAACCCCTGTGAAAGAATTTGCAGCGTTTTTTTATTGAACCTCAATACCCCCCCACAATAAAAACATCTATAATTTATCAAGTCACTTTAGCACTCGTATTGCGTTAAAACTTCCCCAAATCCAAATCTAAACGATGTAGCCAGAGGTAGACTGACGTAGAGGAGGCACACAAAGATGATCAACTGATTAATCCAAATAGGTATTTTGGTTGAGAACGGATTTACGTGGTCTATGCATATCTCCTGAAATTCAATAATCGCTCTATCACCTGTGAATCACGCACGCTCCAAAGCTTAGTAGAAATTCAAATTGTGAATGCAAGCCAAATGAATGAAATTGAATAATAAACCCCTTAGAAAGAATTTGCAGCGTTTCATGCATATCAGAATGCTTCAACCCTTGTATCGGCTGTAAACCCTTTTAGGAGTCCACTCCAGTATCCACATTACTACATCACTACGTCATTAGGTTACTGACATAAAAACAAAAACAATAATAAACCAAAATAACGCGAATGTTGGCACCATAAATCGGGCCATACAAAGGGAATGGTTTGAGCTAAGGACCTGGGGAGGGGCTCATTTGATTCCTCATGGAAAGTTCTTCAAAAAAGTCCACATTTAGGCCGCCTTGGTTTTTTTGGAGGTTTTTAGGGATTTTACAAAACTTTGACAACCCTTAAAGGGCACTTTAAATTAAGTGAGAGAGCTGGCTAAAGAATTGGGGTGTTGTCGGACCAATATTGATTTTTCCTGAAAATTTCAGATTTTTTGCTCCAGCCGTTTGGGAGAAATAATTTTTATTGCAGATTCGGATTCTAGACCCTTTGAAACGTAAACCATGAAATTTTCAGGGAGGGTTGGTAATTTTTTTTTTCCAGAGCGATTACAATGGTTTATTATTGAATAATTAACCAAAAAATCACTAAGAGTGACCCAGAGGCGTGAAAACTCTGCTCTAGCTCGTCTGAGCACATGGAACCACGGAATCGAAAGGCCTCTGACAGATGCGCCCTCACATTCACTCGGCAAACTCCGACTTGACACGCGGAGCGGCCTCCGTGTTTGTTTCCCCATTGAAACTCGCCCTCTCACGACTCGCGGGATACGCAGCTAATGATCTCCCGAGCGTCGCACAGCCTCCCTCAACGGTTGCCAAGGTAACGCGCCTCATTAGACACCTGCCCGCGCGGCTCCTGGAAATTCAGAAAGGTCCCCGCTTTCAAAAGACAACTCTTGCGTTCTCCCCTCCCAACGGGCTCATCCCCCGTGAATAAAATATCTTGAAAAAGAGCGTGCAAAAAGGGGAAGACGAAAAGAGAGAGAATTTCAAAAAAGGTTCTAAGCTGTAAAGCCCCTTTTTCCTGTTTGGTTCGAGTTTTTGTCCGTTCCCCTTTGGCTTTGTAACGAGCATTGTTTTAAATACCAAATCCAACATTTCTCACCACAACGTAACTTAATACGTTTATTCGATGGTACAGGGTTAGCGGATATGCTGTTTTCCCTGACTAAAACATTCGTCCCTTTGACTGGTAGATCCTCAAACCCTACTAACAGTACAACGCATAACTAATAGAAAAAGAATTTAACAGAATGAGAACTTCAAAATGACTAAAAAGAATGAAAAACACTTTCCGTCACGATTGCGAATTAAATATGTGTTCATCACCGTATTTCTAATTATTGTCGGCATCCAAATTTCGTTCCACTGATTTCTCTCCCCCAAAACCCTAAAGGTGATGAAATTATAATTGTTGATTTGATCATATGAATAAAGATAGTAGTACAAAAGTGAAAAACGTAGTAATTATTTGTAATAGCGAAATAGAAAGACTGTAGATATACTAGAAAGAGTTAGTGACAAGTCTGGTCTCCCTTTTATGCCAATGCTAGCGAGCGGATTGAATGCGTTCAGCGTAAGCCTTTAACCAGTGTGGCGAATGGTCTGATTTTGTTTACGAGAGTGTCCATCGACTTTGTGCTATTGACACTTCGGATCAAAGACGCCTAATTGCGAACTGCCGTTGTGTTTTTAATTTATTTCACAGAAATTTATTTTAAAAAATCTGAAATTTTCAGGAAAAATCCATGTTGGTCCGACAACGCCCCAATTCTTTAGCCAGCTCTCTCACTTAATTTAAAGTGCCCTTTAAGGGTTGTCAAAGTTTTGTAAAATCCCTAAAACCCTCAAAAAAAGTCAAGGCGGCCTAAATTTGGACTTTTCTTTTAAGAACTTTCCATGAGGAATCGAATGAGCCCCTCCCCATTTCCATAGCTCAAACCATTCCCGATGTATGGCCCGATTTATGCTGGCAACATTGCATCCACATTCAGTACATCACTAGGTTACTGCGATCAAAACAAAAAGAACAGTTTTTTTTAATCGCAGTAACCTAGTGATCTACTAAATGAGGATACTGGAGTGAACTCCTAAAAGGGTTTATAGCCGATACACGGGTTGAAGTATTCTGCATCCGTCTTACGAAATTTAAAATTTTCAAATATTTTTCCATTGAAATCGCAATTGAAAAAACGCTGCAAATTCTTTCACTGGGGTTTATTATTCAATGATTCATGATTTGAATTTCTACTAAGCTTTGGAGTGTGCGTGTTTCACAGGTGATAGAGCGATTATTGAATTTCAGGAGATATGCATAGAGCACGTAAATCGGTTCTCAACCAAAATTCCAATTCGGATTGATCAGTTGATCATATTTGTGTGCCTCCTGAAATTCAACAATCGCTCTATCACCTGTGAAACACGCACACTCTAAAGCTTAGTAGAAATTCAAATCATGAATGCAAGCCAAATTAATAATAAACTCCAGTGAAAGAATTCGCAGCGTTTTTTGATCCATGTTTCATTGGTTCACTAGTTCCCAAGAAAAGCGGATGGTCTAAATTTTTTAAATTCAATTACCGGATTTTATACCTATGTATTTAAAAGTATAACAACATTCTGTGTAGAATAGAAGCAAATTTATAAATTAGAACTTGTGCACTATCAGGGATGTAAAAAATAGGATCGCCATTCCCTTTAAATAGCAATTTTATTTAACCAACTCAGAAAACGAGATTTTTCGAAGAAAAAAAATTGTTTCTCATGCCTTTCATCCTGAAATAGGGCATAACTTGATTGATTTGGCAGTGCAAATTTAAGGGAAATACCATTGAATTTTCCATGTTGTAGACACCCGACTTTTTTTTTAGAATCGAATTTTGCGACATGAAAAGGCCATTTGAACAGCCAATTTTACCTTATCTGGGAACCCTCGAGATTTTTTTCAATCGGAAATTGAACCGAGGCAACCGGCATTTTGTCAAGATGCAGGATTGGTCATAAAACCAAATCAATCAACAACCTTTCAATTCTATCTTTTAAACAGTTTCCTACTTGTCAAATTTTTTAAAATTTGATTTCCGGATTCTGTACGAATTGCAACGTAAAACAATATAACTATGGGGGGGGGGGGGGTTGAAAAATTTAAGGGAGGATTAAAATAGTTTTTTCATGGTCGATTACAAAGATTTTTTTATTGAAAATAACAAACCAAAAACAAAGAAATTGGATATGGAGAGAGTAGAACGAAAACAGGAACAGTGATATCAAAATTTCGTTAAAATTTAGCAACTGCAGCGGTAGTAAGATTTAACAATAAAATTGTAATTTTTGTATGGACTAGTGTGACATACTTTTCCATCTAGGATTCATGGCCTAATTCATGGCAGGATATTTTGAAGTTCTTGATTCCTTCCTGGCTTAAAGAGCAACTAATACAAATGTGCCTACCAAAAAGTACGCGACGAAATAAACCCAACGAAAATAAATGTAATTAGGACGAGAAGAGGCTAGAGAGAGATCACGGGAGGGAAAAAATGTCAGCCAAATGATAAGAGATAGGACAACCTGCGGGGTTTTTAACCTTCAAAAGGTTTTTGCGATGGTACCCCTCGCCGAAAAGGTACAGGAAAAAGTGAGACAAAAGTAGCACGTATTTTTATAATGATTTTCACTTACAACCGATCTTTGCTAAGGAAATTTATTTTCGCCATTTTTCATCGCTCGAAAATTGTTCACCACTTTTTGGAAAGCTGTGAAGTTATTTGACACCAGACCACATCCCACGCTGCCAATTTCCCCCTCCTTACATCCCGGAGAACCATTGGATACGAGTTCGTTTTGTTGACAAAACTTCTTATTGGAGTGAAGTTACCTATGATTTTCAGTTACAACCGATCGTTACTAAGGTACACATTTTGTGCACATTTCGTTCCCTCCTGAATATTTTCGGATTCCCCAAATCGTTTTGGGGTCTCTGGAAAGATTCAGGATAGATTGGAAAAGTTCCAGGCCAGTTACCGGGGTCAGATCTTTAATAAAACAATACAGTGAGAGTTACAAGAAGGTATCTTATATAGAGAGAGAGAGAGAGAGAGAGAGAGAGAGAGAGAGAGAGAGAGAGAGAGAGAGAGAGAGAGAGAGAGAGAGAGAGAGAGAGAGAGAGAGAGAGAGAGAGAGAGAGAGAGAGAGAGAGAGAGAGAGAGAGAGAGAGAGAGAGAGAGAGAGAGAGAGAGAGAGAGAGAGAGAGAGAGAGAGAGAGAGAGAGAGAGAGAGAGAGAGAGAGAGAGAGAGAGAGAGAGAGAGAGAGAGAGAGAGAGAGAGAGAGAGAGAGAGAGAGAGAGAGAGAGAGAGAGAGAGAGAGAGAGAGAGAGAGAAGAGACCTTTCAAGGTATATCACATTATAGCCGTTAGGCTTTAAGCGGAAATCATCCGGGGGTGCGAAGTTTTTTTTTGTCCTTTTTTTATACATTCAATGTATGGCCCATTAGGCGGACGGACAGTGCAGATTTTGAATCTACGGACATCCAAAGGTAAAGTGACAAAGTTTGAGGGAAGATGACAAAATTTGTTTGCTATACGATGAAAAAGGCTTATTATTATAGATAATTATCTATAATCAATTATAATTGACCAAAGACATGAGCTATATCTCTGTCTGCGTATTTCTAAAGGATGCTGGACTGTTGTCAATTCCGGGTTAAAAACACGTGTTTCTTCACGATCATCCTAATCGTTCTACCAGCGCTCCACGAGGTCTACAGTTCTGGTCGCCATTTAGCTCACCTGTTCTCGTATTTTGGGCGGCCTAGTTTTAAACAATTTTCATCTCCGCGTCTCGTCGATTAAATCAATTTACTGGTTCATCCGCCCGCGGCGGCTTTTAAACTTAGAGGTTGACGTTGTCGGAAGCCGAACATTTATCACGCCAGACACCGTGAGGAGATGGAGCAGGTGTCGAAGCGTCGGCCCAATGTCAGCACCTAATTATTGACGCGGATGTCTTTAGCTTCCATTAGTTGAGTTATGATAAACTACGAATTTATTCTATAAACGTTTCGGATAATTAATCATCTATCGTCAGGGCTGTTACACATGCAATTAACAACAATGCAGTATGTTTAAACTAACCGGCGAGGAATTCCGTTTTGGAAGATGACAATTTTGGTTAATTATTCAATAATAAACTATTGTAAGCGCTCTTGAAAAGAAAAACCCCCCCTGAAAATTTCATGGTTTACGTGTCAAGGGGTGTAGAATCCAAATCTAATACAAATTTTTCCGTCCGTCCGCCGTACGCACGATTTCTCCCAAACTGCTGCCAGCACTCTCGCTTAATTTAAAGTTTGTAATATCCCTAAAAACATCAAAAAAAGTCAAGGCGGTCTAAATTTGGACTTTTTTTTAAAGAACTTTCCATGAGGAATCGAATGAGCCCCTCCCCAGGTCCGTAGCTCAAACCATTCCCGATTTATGATGACAAAATGTGCGTTATTTCGGTTTATTATTGTTTTTGTTTTGATTGCAGTAACCTAGTGATGTAGTGAACGTGGATACTGGAGTGAACTCCTAAAAGGGTTTATAGGCGATACACGGGTTGAAGTATTCTGACAATCATAAAAAAAACGCTGCAAATTCTTTCACTGGGGTTTATTATTCAATTGGCTTGCGTTCATGATTTGAATTTCTACTAAGCTTTGGAATGTGCATATTTCACAGGTGATAGAGCTATTATTGAATTTCAGGAGGCACACAAATATGATCAACTGATCAATCCAAATAGGTATTTTGGTTGAGAACAGATTTACTTGCTCTATGCATATCTCCTGAAATGCAATAATCGCTCTATCACCTGTGAAACAGGGACACTCCAAAGCTCAGTAGAAATTCAAATCATGAACGCAAGACAATTGAATAATAAACCCCAGTGAAAGAATTTGCAGCGTTTTTTCTCCACAATCAAAATTTTCACTCGCATTTTGCGTTTTAGGCCATTCTCAAGAGCTTTCGTTTTGTGTCCGTCAGTGTGGCTGCAGATCCTTGTAGTCATACAGTTTTCATTCTAATAAGTCCTGTGGTAGATGGTGCCAACAAAGGGAAATTGCTGCACACATCATCCAAGTAGGCACATCTGTCAGTAGACCACGTTCAGCCAGACGTAACTCCGTTGATGGAATCTTTTGCTATATACGGACAAAAGAAGCGAAAGGATGTTCGAAGTAAGGTGCCTATCCGAATAGGCGGATAGACCTTCTTAAAACACCTTCGGAATGTTGGATCATTGAGGCCAGGTTATATTTGGGTCTGATAGCCACCCTCTGAACAGAGTAAAGCAGCGGAAGAAGATGAAGTATAACACCGCAGGGATTTGTCTTGCTGTTGCTTATGGGCGCCCGCAGAATATTTTCCCAGAGGGGGGGCAAGGCCACCTGGGGGGCATGAAACTTTGCGGTAAAAAAGTAAAAGTCAAAAATGTTTTAAAGTAACATGTATTTGCTTCAAAATGAACTTAGGTGTGATATGATCTGGATGGAAGTAAAATATTATGACTTGAACATTGTGCTCTTCCCCTGGGTGGGATTTTCCATCCTTTCCGTCGTGACCTTAGAAAACCACAATCCTCGACTCTTAGACAGTCCTTCGTTTATTGTTAACCACCTAGTGCTATTTGAAGTAAAAAATGGCGCAATTTTCTTATTTTTGAAATTTACAACGAAAATTGAAGCAAAGCGGGGCAATTAAAGAAGTGGAGATTTTCTGGATTTGACAATTTTTCCTCTTCAAGTTAATTTTTCAGTCGTTTATCTAACTAAAAACTTGGGTTTTCCATTAAAGAAATAGGAAATTTAATTCTCTTTCAAACGGTATAATCAAATCTGAAGTTTCTTCTTCAATTAAGGGAGTTATGATAGTTTTATTGAGTTAAATTCAAAAACATGAGAGGATCTGAATGAATCCCCTTGGGCTGGTCCGGGCTTATTTATACGGGTGTTGTGAGCCCTCCTTCCTTGACTCGTCGTTCTCCGTCGATTTATTGTTAGCCAAATTTTATATTACAATTGCTGGAGCTTCTCCTAAAACTGGGAATTGGGGTGACTTTTTTTTTAAAATATATTTTTATCATTTAAATAATTAACAGGAGTACAATCCAGTTCTTAGCGATCGACCCGACAGTTCTGCCCCCCCCCCCCCCGCTCAATACTCCTTCAACAACCTTCGGGTGGGCTCCTCCCGCCCTTTGTAATCCCGGCATCACCACTTTTCCGTCCGCCCGAGGGGGTCATTCGCGTACCTGCCTCCTTGGTGAGCACTAGCCTCTCTGGTGCTCTGGTTGAATCTACAGATTTTTCCAGGGAGTTGGTTAGGCTTAGTAAGTACCGTTTGTGAACACAGAATGCGCTCACGTAAACCCTTTTCAGCCCCCCCCCCCCCCAGCCTTAGCTCTCATCTCTGTTTACTAGCTCCCCTCGTCTGAGCTAGAATCCCATATTTGTAGGTTGCATAAGCAATTTTTCATCTTCGGTACTTAAATGTGTAAAATTAATCATTTAAATGATCTGGCTGTGGAACCATAGAGGTCTACTGTCCCGTTTTTTTTTTTTTTTTTTTTTGTATTTTTGGAATCAACGTAGGTAGGTACCGAGCTTGAAACGTGAACCAAAAAGTTTTGAGAGAGGTTAATCAATTTTCTTCTTAGTCGATTAGAATGCCTCATTTCCGAAAATAATAAACCAAAAGCTCGTGAATATTTCGGTTCTGATGGCAAACATTTTTTTCGACGTCCTGCACAAACTAAGTCGTCCTCACCTTCGGTAGTGGGGAAGCGAAAATAGAAAAAAAGGAGAAAAAATTGCTTCTATAAAATTGATGATTCAATTAAAATAATTTTAACGAGGTCCTGCCCACCCGGAGTTGTTTGGCCGCCGTCCAAAAAGCCTTTTCAAGTAAAACCCGCAAGCTCTGAAAGACAACAGCAACGTTCCGCGCTGCGATGAACGGGGCGTAGAAAACAGGCTTCATAATTCGCTTTTTGAAGACCGTTTGAAATGAAATATGAACAACGGGAACGAAGATTATTAAAATTTTACTCTGTTATCGCGAGAAAGCGGCGTTGCGGAAACGTGTAATTGCCGAAACTAATGACGGCCATCAATACGGTTCGCGTGAACCGAATTATTTTCGAGATCGTTTACAATGGAAGATTTCACACAAGTAATTTAATTATAAGTCGTGAAAAAATGAAATAAGAATGAATTTTATTCCAAAGAGAACAACGACATCGCATCAACAATTTTTATACACAATGGAATACCTACTTCTCCACCATAGAACCCGGTTCAGTTAGGGGGAGCTGGTAGAAATTTTAATAAAATTTAACTCATCTTTGAGTATAAATTAGGGTCCCCACTATGCCGCGGTATGCCGGGCGGGCTGACCCAGGCATTATTCGGTTAATAGTGATAACCAGGCATTATAGGTTAACGAGTGATTTGAGAATTTGTTTCATTCCTCGGAAGCCTCAGATGACATATCAACCGCATGGCACGGGTTTTTGGAGTGGATCGTTAAAGAATGGATCGCTTGAGTGACATTTTGAGAAGTGAAAACTCGTTGATAAATTGTATTTAAGCTTAGTGGGCAGTCACATAACATGTGGGGTCCTGGAGACGGTTAAACTCATTGAGAACAAACACTGGAAGCTCTTAACAAAGGGAACGTACTGTGGAGTTGTAGCATATATGGATGATTCCTAAACTAGAGGCAATTTCGAGCAGAAAACATTTTATAAAAAAAGTTGTCAACATTTCCGGAATTTTATATGGATTTTAGTCATGCCCCCTTAGGCAAAAAGCGCTATGGCAGCTCATGAATCCCTTTTAAAAGTCCAGAATACGAATTTGAAATTCGCGTACATGACAATGCGAATTGTGGCACACGATAATATTAATATTCATTACAATATTGATTAAATTAATTTCGTTGCAGTAATATGTTTTTCTTGGGTTTTCCTTTTATAGTAGGTAAAAGGACAAATTGGCATTGTATTTGGGAAAATCGTTTTTATATAATTTAATTAATGTGAAAAAGTGTTTTAACAAGAATCAAAATATGAAAACTTACGTAATATTTAGCAGTATATTATACTACTTGTAGGCAGTCCCTCATCTCTCAGCCTTCAAAGTTTCCCAAATCACATAATCCTACCCGAAGTAAAAATTAAATCGCGATAACTAATCACGCTAAGAAGAAAGCTGGGTAGCGAAAATGACAATTTGTGTTGAATCAAACAGGAGAGATGTAATTGTCACATTCCTGACTTTATGGAGTTCCGGACTAAGTACATTAACCAAAATATGAAGTTTTAAAGAAAAATGAATCTAGAAAACTCGTTTTCTTCTTAATCTCTCTTCTTCTGAAATTCTTGGTCTCCCCGTTCTGCTTACCCTGTAAAACCATAAGTTGCGCAGTCACTGAACAAGTAGTGGTACACTGAAGGTAATTACTTAATTTTAAAATTGTTGTGGCACTCTGACATTGTCGTGGTCTTTTGGTAATTTGGAAGGTCCACGACAATGTTAAAAACTAAAGGCCACGATAATGTCATTTTCAACTTCAGGATCACATTGTGACAGTACTCATGTCTCAGGGTTCCTCCAATGCTCATTAATTACAGCCTTTAACGAAGTTGTAAAAACATGCATTGGATTAAAATGATAGAACTAGATACAACCACGACAATGTCAACAATAAACCTACGCACCTGAAATATCATCTTCGAGAGGATCAGTTAGTCACTGAGTGGCCGTTGGGACGTGATGCGCTTGCAGGCGGGATTGGCTGGGATGCCACCCGAATATAAACTTCCAAAATATCCTGAATCCCCTTTCCGCTGCATGGGGATCTCTTTCAGCCACGACAATGTTAAGAAAAGTTGTAGACAGCTTTTCGTTGATCATGATTGCTGACATGATTTTACCGTAGTGTTGCTATTTTCAAGGCGTAAGATCGTCAACTTGAATAAGGAAAAAAATTGCTTTCATAGAAAATGTATAGGTGCATGAAAATCAACTGCTGAGTCGAGTGTCTAACTTTTAGACCAACCACGACAATGTGAATAGGTAGGTAAATTACCTATTTACTTTTCCTTAAAAACCAAATGGCCATATTGTTGCCAAAGGCCTAATGAGTGAAATTTCACAGGTGGTAGACTCGAAATCGCCCCTAGTTTAGGAATCACCCATATCAGGCCCATTTCAGGAACTCACAAATCACAAAACCTGAAACCGGATCGAAATTGGTTCAGCGGTTCGTTCCATACGTAACGAACTTCGCCTTATATAATATATAATATTGCAGCGTAATCGAATTTTACGAATTCATCGCGGAAAATCGCGCTTTCGCGGGTTCACGCGAGTTCACGGGCGGAAAATGAACTGTGCAGGTCGGCTCGGGAAGCCGCTGAATGGGATTAGCCCATCGCTCATCCCCTAGACCTCACATCCCCGTGACCCCGGAAATTGCTTCTCTAACGGGATTTGAGGAGATTTCCAATTAAACCAATCGATATGCTAGGTACCGTTCACTCGAAATGTGCGCCACTGTTTGAAATATGCTTCCCTTTTGTGTGGCCAACATGATGTGCTAAACTGATTTCAATAAATTTTTGGTTTAGTATTCAATAATAAACGGGGGGAACAGTATCGTTCGTGTGCTTATGAATGTTCGAGAAGGTTCGCAAATGTTTACAAACAGCGCTCGTTTGGCGTAAACAAGCCTTTGAGGTAGCACTAAGGTGAATAATAATTTAGCAAAATTCGTCAAACTGAACAGCCAGGGCTGAAGAAAAACATTGAAAATGAAACGCTTGCAAATTCTTTCACTGGGGTTTATTACCCAATGATTCACGATTTGAATTTCTACCCAGCTTTGGAGTGTGCGTGTTTCACGGGTGATTGAGCGATTATTGAATTTCAGGAGACATGCATAGAGCACGTAAATCGGTTCTCAACCAAAATACAAATTTGGATTGATCAGTTGATCATATTTGTGTGCCTCCTGAAATTCAATAACCGCTCTATCACCTGTGAAACACGCACACTCCAAAGCTTAGTAGAAATTCAAACCATGAACGCAAGCCAATTGAATAACAAACCCCAGTGAAAGAATTTGCAGCGTTTTTTTTTTCAAGAGCGATTACAATGGAAAAATATTATATTTGAAAATTTTAAATTTCGTAAGACGGAGCATGCATATCAGAATGCTTCAACCCGCGTATCGGCTATAAACCCTTTTAAGAGTTCACTCCAGTATCCACATTCACTACATCACTAGGTTACTGCGATCAAAACAAAAACAAAAATAAACTAAAAAAACGCAAATGTTGTCACCGTAAATCGGACCATACATCGGGAATGGTTTGACCTACGGACCTGGGGAGGGGCTCATTCGATTCCTCGTGGCAAGTTCTTCAAAAAAAGTCCAAATTTAGGCCGCCTTGACTTTTTTGAGGTTTTTAGGGATTTTACAAAACTTTGACAACCCTTAAAGGGTGTTTTAAATGGGTGAGAGTGCTGGCTAAATAATTGGGCGTTGTCGGACCAATATTGATTTTTTGCTTTCAGATTTTTTGCGTTTGGGAGAAATCGTGCGTACGGCGGACGGACGGAAAATTGTTTATTGCAGATTTTATTGGATTCTACACCCTTTGAAACGTAAACCATGAAATTTTCTGGGGGTTAATTTTTTTTTCTCAATATTATTGAAAAGTATACCAAAATCATTCCGTTTTGTGTCGAAAGTTTTGTCCATTGACATGTGTATTGAAAACAAGAAATTTGCCAAGATTTATTCCGTTTTCATATGGATATAATTTTTGTTTGTTGAGCCGCTACTGAACAAATCACTCATGAAATTTACAACATTAAGAGTTTGTTGTCTGTATGCGTACTAAAAGTTTTAAGTACATATTTATTCCCATGTTCAATGTCTGCTACAGGTTTTTTTTTTTTTAAGTCAACATCTCGGTTAGATCGCAATGTTAAACCGTCGTAACCGCGAATAGTTTTTGGATTCAGGTCGCTAAATCTGAACGCTATTCGACTTGGGTCGCGTATAACATAATAACATCAATTGAAGGACTCGGTTTGTGGACGGTCGCCAAAGCGTAGCACCTATAAAACGTTGGTATTTCGTTTCTTGCTGTTTCTAAGAATACGGGAGGGGTTTTCGCGCGGTTCAGTGAACGGAGGACTTTGCGACCGGGGTCGTAAATTTTGCGAGGTTCTACCGATGTCAGTCCAGCGGACCTGGTTTCGCAACTGAATTAAGATTAGAGTGAACTTAGGAATGAGGATTAGTTTAGAGCCAACTTGGAGAAGGCCAGTAAATAAAGGACACCAGGACCAAATTGATTTTGTGGAGAGTACACTTAGTTTATGTTGGAAATGTCTACTGTTGGGAATGTATAAGTGGACTGGATTAATTCATGGTTACTTAGGTCAATGGTTCGGACTCGAGAATTGACTTGTAGAGAATACCCTGTGTTTGACTGTAGAGTTGGGATGTCCCTTAATGGACATTTCCCGTGAGTAAACAAATGAAGGCCCCGAAACGTGGATGTTTGGAGAGTTTTAAAATGCACAGTACTATGATACAAAGGAGAATGAAGGAAGTAAATGAGGATTCTGACCTGATCCAAGTGCACGCAGTCTTCCATGTTGCTGGCGGCCCCAGCAGACATTGTGAGGGTGATGGATTGGTATAGTTGCCCCTTCCATTGAGGTGGATGCATTATTATGCTCCGCCACGCTCAGAGGATGACCCAGACGCTTGCAGGCGTCCGATTCATCTCCCAAGACGACAGATTCTAAAATCGGGAAGGGGCCAACTTACCATAATCCATCACAACATCCAACAGCCAATACGTCGTTGGACAGATTTAGAATAAAATAGACTACCAAGTGGAAAAGGATTTGCACGAATCCGCGGTTAATTTAGTCAAAGGGAAAAGAGTAGAAACGAGAGTGCATTCATGAAGGAATGTCAGAAATATGAACAGTTTATGAACAGGGGGTAGAAGAGGGTTGACATGCAATTCAAACCAGTTCCCTCAGTGCTCCCAACTCATCCAACCAAGAATCTCTACCTATTCATCCGTACCTATTTATCCCTACCTATACTTGGCTCTTCTTAGAAGAGTTGTGCATCCATAATAATTCCTCAGAATAGTTTCGCCTAGCTGTCTTCTTTAATTATGGTTTACTATTTTCAATTGTAATGAGGATCTACAAAGAACTGGTGTTTCCAAATGTGGAGCACTCCTCGGTTGTTTGGAATCCATTTTATCAGTGCCACAGCAGCCATTTGGAGAGATGTAGCATCAAGTTTCGAATTGGGAGTGAGATTCTTGGTTATAACTCTCTGGCTGCTGAAATTAACCTGCTGAATCTCTCAGCTCTCAGGCTCTTTGTGGATATGGGGTTTCTGCTGGTATTGGCTTAAGGATGTTGGATGGACCAGCACTCCTGGCTGAGATTAAATTTCTAGTCCCTTGTCTGGACTCACGTTCTCATGATCTCTTCTGGACATCTCCCCCCCCCCCCCCCCACAAATTATTTACCAGCCATTGTTCAATTCTACTAGTCAAGAATGAAAACAAAATGTACAATCAGACAAAAATGTCATTTGTTGAACATTTACGGGCAAAATTCTAACAGCAATGAATGAATCCATTTCCTTTTCGGAATTACTCCCACATTCAAACTCTCGGCTTTCGTTAATTTCCTTCAGCCTTCAGAATCGAACAGCTAGGTTGTTGTTTTACATATAATGGTACTTTCCGTTGTTTATCCCCACAAATCTAAGTGGGGATTTGTTTCCTAGGGCTATTGGGAGTCCTCTTTGTAGTTTGTTTCTCCAAGAGCTAGTCTACCTCCTAATTTTGAAAAATGCTGAACGGTGAGTTAATAATAAGATTTAATCAAGTTACGGTCAATGGAGATTAACATGATTTAAAATTACGGATTGTAAAATTTTACAAAATAGGACATAGAATGAATGGTGACATTTATCAAATTCTGACATTTGAGTCCGAGCATCCTAACTATACCTCCATCGAAGCACTACACTTCACGATCGTGTCTTTTGCGTGAAAATAACCCTTACTGGCGTGCTGACGGTCCTTTTTTTGGGTGCTTGGTGGGTCAAGGAACCACCCGGGGGTTGCGGATCACAAATTGTCGGTGAGTTAACAACAACAAGAAAAAACAACAGCTTTGTGTCCGCAAATTGATTTTGTTCTTCGTTCGGGGTGACATGTCCTCAAGTAGGACCTAATTCATAGATTTGGGGACCCAATGTTGAACCGCCTCGTTATTTTGGGCGCTTTTCCAAAGTTATCCTGAAATCCCATTGGCTTTTGCTGAGATAAGGTGTGCCTTCGTTGTTCATAATGTTCCCCCAAATTCATCTATTTCGATACGCAGTGGGGGAAAGTGGGCCGCATTTCACATCACCACATCTGACGTCATTCAGCTGACTCGGTGTGCACTGCGCACCGCCTGGGAATGAGATCGCCTTCTTGTAATTTGTAACGAAGGCATCCTGTCAGAATTTCGTTCTGACAACAACCGATTCTATCGGTAAAGTTTTCTTAGGTAGAAGTAATTACACCCGATAATTTCGTCATTTGCCACAGCTGCACCAAGTGTTTTCACCAAATAGACCGCTTTCCGAAAATATAAAATTGACGTACCTTCTTTCGTCTTGCAGCATCTGTGAATTCATCAGTAGTGACTAGTAGTCACTGACTATCTTCCTGTGCGGTGTAGACTTGGTCGGTGTGATGAACCTACATCTTGCATAACTCGATGAAGTTCGGCATTCACCTCTCAATATTGTCGACTTCTCGGGTTTATACTTCTTACTCTCGTCTTTTCTCTTTTCCTGCCCTAAACAACCCTAAAACAGGATAATCTCTTTTGTTTTAGGAGAATCACCCGTCATTCGTCATAATTTTTATCAGGATTCTCGATTCATTCTCAAGTTAAGTCTTCGTGTTTATCAAAAGCTGCGGATTCGAATCGAGTTTAAATTCCGTCGGGGCGGAATGAGACAGCTCCCATTCCGCCAGCTATCAACTCTGGACTCCTGCCCGGCACAACCCCGCTGGTTTCAACGCGATAAAGCGATCGAAACGCTCTCTCCGGTGATATTGTTTAGTTTCTCGAAAGTTACTGCTCGCTAGTGGGGAGGAGGAGGGTAGGCCTTCCGCCCGTCAACCTGTCACATAAATATCTCCGCGACTCCGCTGAAGTTATTTCAACCGTTTACAAATTACACGAGCCCGCGAATCTTGATTCGCTCGTCGCCGTGAAATGTGTCGACAAGTTGTAGAAGCAATCGTCCTGCTTGCAGTTGTTGATGACATTCGGATTTCTTTCTAGACACCGAGCCGAGGGGGGAGAAATGGTTTGAGGTGATTTAAACGAAACGCAGATCATAATTATTAATATCCACTCATTTTCCGTTAGTCTATAGAACTGAAATGACGAATTAAATGTCTAACAGTAAACTTACAGCTGATTTCTACGGAAATCTATAAGAAACTATTGTAATGAATTCAATGGAAACTATTATTCATATTACACATATTATGACAATTAGAAAATTATTAACCCGTTTTTGCCTGATTCATTTTTTTGAGGATAATTTTGAAAAAATCACTGTAATAAAACCATTTATTTTTATTCTGTTGATATGTATTTTTGATAATTGTCAAACATAAGTAGGTTTCAATAAATCGTCGTTCCCAAATGGGAACATCGGGTATGAAAAGGTCTGTTCCTTTGGGGACAAGAAAGATGTTTGAGAGGAGTGTATCAGAAATATCACTTTGCCATATTTAAAAAAAAAAAAAAAAAAAAACGACGGACTATCCAAAGCGATTTGAGAAGATGGCAAACAAAACTAAGGACTTTCTAAAACAAATTCTGAACATTCCAAACAAATTTGTGAACTTTTCAGACCTAATTATGAACTTTCCAAAGAGATTCGGAAACTCAACAAACCAATTTAAGAACTTTATAAATCAAATTGTGAACTTTCCGAGACAAAATGAAATCCATTCCGACCAAATGCAAACTATCCAGACCGGTTTCAGAACAAGCAAAACTGAGAACTTTCCAAAACAAATTTTTGAAAATCTCAAAGCAATTTGTGGAAATTCAAAAGGGATTTGGAAACTTCACAAACAAATTTCGAAAACTTGAAAATCAAGTTGAGAACTTGCCAAACCAAACCTAAAAACGCTGCAAATTCTTTCACTGGGGTTTATTATTCAATTTTATTCATTTGGCTTGCATTCATGATTTGAATTTCTACTAAGCTTTGGAGTGTGCGTGTTTCACAGGTGGTAGAGTGATTATTGAATTTCAGGAGGCACACAAATATGATCAACTGATCAATCCAAATAGGTAGGTATTTTGGTTGAGAACCGATTTACGTGCTCTATGCTTGTGTTCAAGTGTGTATACCATATTCATATGGGGCAAAAATTGTCCTGGTGAACGCAGTGAACGAAACCGAGGAACTGGGGTTGTGAGTCCCGTACGAAACCACTGCGCTACGGGTCCCACATCGAATGACCGAATTAGGTCTTCTAATTTGTTTACTTAGCAATGCGAAGACGGATGTTGGCAGCATAAGATCATGCCATACATCGGGAATGGTTTGAGCTACAGACCTGGGGAGGGGCTCATTCGATTCCTCATGGAAAGTTCTTGAAAAAAAGTCCATATTTAGGCCGCCTTGATTTTTTTTGAGATTTTTAGGGATTTTACAAAACTTTGACAACCGTTAAGTGGCACTTTAAATTGAGTGAGAGAGCTGGCTAAAGAGTTTGGGCAATGTCGGACCAATATTGATTTTTCCTGAACATTTCAGATTTTTTGCTCCAGCCGTTTGGGAGAAAATGTGCGTAGGGCGTACGGCGGAAGGGCGGACATTTTTTTATCGCAGATTAGGGTTCTACACCCTTTGAAACGTAAACAAATCTGTCTGCAGGTGATTAGATTGTGGTTATCTTTCCCCAAAAGTTCCATTCGTTTATTTTCAATTATAAAGTTCCAAATCTGGACCAAGACGGTTTTACAATTTCTGCAGATTTTAGCTTTCCCCAAAAAGTTCCATGTTGATGATCTGGAGAGAATGATTCTGACCTTCCTTAGATTCGATGATTCTAACCTACGCTACCTGAATTCAATAGGTTCAATTTCAGATTTTAGCTGTATACGTTGAGCTGGAACATTACCGTGACCTTCCTTAATCTTACATATAATCAACCCACGGTAATTAGAAGGTAACAATAATTGTAAGACGACTGCTAGGTAAAATACAAAAATGTCAAATATAGTGAAAATTCTTGTTGCTTATTCTTATGAATTCCAAGCAAACCACTTTCATTAGACAAAAACGTGAAAAACACGACTCGTAATATTTGGATTTACAGCCAATTCCACGAAGTTCCCTTGAACTACACTCCTTTCCAACCAAATATATGAATATTTACTGTAAGCTGTTTAGATCTGAAGGATTTTCCGGGGACTTTCAAGGGCCCTATAAATACTTATCAAGGGGAGACGTTAATCATTAGAGGAATAAAGCCTCAGCCGTCAGATTGAGGTTTACTGTAATGAAGAATTGATAAAAAATGCCGAGCTCGCGGGAATTCGCCTAACTTTTAGTTCCATTTCGTGTTTGCCCTCGTCGGATGTAGGGGACTTTCAGAATAAACATTTCAGAAACCCCGCGGAGCTGCTTTCAAGAGTGAAATGAAGGAATGAGAAATTTACCCTCGGCAAATTGGCTGAAAAAGCCAAATAGAAACGACTCCGAGATGAGGGCGGAGGTTGGGGGTTTAGTTTATTGCCTCCAATTCCGTGGAAGAGAGGCGAAGAAGGAAGTGGAAAAGGGGAAGAAAGAGGAAGAAAAAAGTTGAAACTCGGTGGTTTGCTTCACGAAGCTCCGATGGAAAAGACTGAATAATGAATCTTGGCGAGGGTCACCTTCAGCGTTGTAGTTTTTTTGACCTCGGCTCGTTGGGGCGGTTGTTGTAAAGGCTAATCCAACGTCGGGACGGGAGTGGAGCCTGGGTTACCCTGGACGGTGAATCTTCTCGGGTCGAGGGGCTGTTGCTTTTTTTATGTAGCGGTGAGGCTGTCACCTAGTATCCCCATTTCTTACAAATGGGGCGACATGTTGAAGAGATAAAACCCGAAGGGTGGGGATTCAACATCCCTGAAACGGAAGGTAGGCCGTCTCATGAGTACAACCTCTACATGGGTAGTACTTACTCAACGTTTTACGCCGTGTCCTGCGTGAGCGGGAACTAAGCGATATCAGCGGGTCGGGTGGGTTCAGCGTTTTTTGCGGGGCGGGCATTTTCCGATCAAACTATGATAACAGAGTTGTGCGTCCTGCGTGCACACGCTCTATCGCAAATCGCTAACACGCACACGCTACACGCGACTTGGAATCAAATCGGTTTGATTTTTGGTTCATTATTCAATAATAAACCATTGTAATCACTCTTGAAAAGAAAAATTCTAACCCCCCCTGAAAATGTCATGGTTTACGTTCAAAGTTCGTAGAATCCGAATCTGCAATAAAAATTTTTCCGTCCGTCCGCCGTACGCCGTACACCGTACGTACGATTTCTCCCAAACGACTGAAGCAAAAAAATCTGAAATTTTCAGGAAAAATCCATGTTGGTCCGACGACGCCCCAATTCGTTAGCCAGCTCTCGCACTTAATTTAAAGTGCCCTTTAAGGGTTGTCAACGTTTTGTAAAATCCCTAAAAACCTCGAAAAAAGTCAAGGCGGCCTAAATTTGGACTTTTTTTGAAGAACTTTCCATGAGGAATCGAATGAGCCCCTCCCCAGGTCCGTAGCCGTGGTGGGCCGATGTATGGTGCCAACATTTGAATTTTTTGGTTTATTATTGTTTTTGTTTTGATATCAGTAACCCAGTGATGTAGTGATGTAGTAATGTGGATACTAGAGTGAACTCCTAAAAGGCTTTGTAGCCGAAACACGGGTTGAAGCATTCTGATATGCATGAAACGCTGCAAATTCTTTCACTGGGGTTTATTATGCAATTGGCTTGCGTTTATGATTTGAATTTCTACTAAGCTTTGGAGTGTGCGTGTTTCAGAAGTGATAGAGCGATTATTGAATTTCAGGAGGCACACAAATATGATCAACTGATCAATCCAAATAGGTATTTTGGTTGAGAACAGATTTACGTGCTCTATGCATATCTCCTGAAATTGAATAATCGCTCTATAACCTGTGAAACAAGCACACTCCAAAGCTTAGTAGAAATTCAAATCATGAACGCAAGCCAATTGAATAATAAACCCCAGTGAAAGAATTTGCAGCGTTTTTCTTGATATTCCAGCTACAATCGCGCGATTGTTTACATCTGTTGTCAAGGTTATTGGATTCGTCCAAGTCTGTAGGAATCAAAATCATTTCTCGAGTGCTTGCGAGGTTAGTCAGAACAATGTTGTTGTCACTTATCAACGAAATAAGAAAACAAGAATAGGCTGATGTGTTATAAGCCCCCAAATTAGTTCTTTAATTGACAAATTTCGGGAGATGCAAACTCCCCTGCAAACGTTTATAAGAAATGTAATTGAACAGAGCTGGACTACTTCAGGCCAACGCAAATAGTCTCTCTCTGTAAGAAATTCAGAAAAAAAACCTCATCGTATTGATTGACAAGGTAGGTACGGAACTAACCCAACTAAAACGCGCTCTCCTCCATTCGCGGCATCGCCCGCACATAGGACACTAGTGGCGTTTCCGTCTGTAAACGCTTGCACTCGCGTAAATCGCCGGTGTCGCCAGTATCGCTGAAATCGCCCGACTCCCGCTCACGTAGGACGAGGCCTTAGGTTCGACCTATATGGACATAGTGTAAGGCGAAGAAAGGTTTCCGGAAAAAATGGCTCTGGAAGATATGTCACCTTATGGGGTACGAAAAAGGGCATTTTGACAGTCATGAAATGTGCAAGACGTCTCTATGATATTTCTGTGAGACTATCAGGGATTTCATGGTTAAGTACTAATCTAAAACATTTCAGTGATCCATCTGGGTTACAAGGAAGGCGAGGGAACTATGAGCCACGCCCTTTCAGTCTCGACAACATTTCGACAACCCATCACTATTCCAACAGTTTCATTCCAGTCGTGTTTGACTTTCAATGGCGGAGGTACACATAAAACTATAATGCAAACAATTGACCTTCCTCGTCGAGGGAACAGTTTTCTAGTGAAAGCAGGAAAACCATATTGTTCGTTTCATCTAGACTACTACGCTATCCTCAAATGAATTATTTAGCGCTGCGTAACATCGTGTCCCGTGGATCGTAGTAAAATAATTGGTATTCCGTCGGTAGAGGCCGATCGAAGCTACAGAAAAAGGTCACGCAGATATACATTTTTCATGCAGTGGCAACAAGTGGTATCAATTTTTCAAAGCATTACCGGCCATTCTAAAGGGACGAGTCCAACTCGAAGGACCACGTACCTCCTGAGGTAAAAGTAATTGAATATGGTTTTATTAATTTATCTCTTCTACGTTATCGTAATTAAAAATTCCAAGTGGTAATACAAATTTATGTGTATAGAACCATAGTAGGAAAACTCAAATAATGGTGGGTTCATACCGTGACAGACTCGAAATGTACCGACCCCCTCCGATTTTGTTCATACTTGGTGTAGTTGCTTCCATTAAGGAATAAAAAAGACCTGCCATGTCAGTTCCTCCGAAAATGAACGGTGATATTGAACGGTGATATTTTGACGATTTTTTCGATTTTTTATGACCTGAACATGGTTTGTTGACTATATCTTCGGTTTCAATCGATCAAATTAAGCGTACGCGGTCTGATTTTCTTTGTAATTCATTTATTTATTTATAATCATACGGGCAAGCCCAATTTACATTCAGTTACGTAATTACAATATGAATAATGTCCAATACTAGGTATATATATAAATTGATAAGTCGGGGTGGGGGTGAAATACAATTAAATGAAAGATATGGGGGAAGACAAAATGAAGGACTTCAAAGTTAATAAGGGGGAGGAAAAAAAAATCAAAATGAGGGTTCATGGCCAGGAATAAATTTGCGCTGCGGGGTAATCGGTGAAAGGGGCGATGACGGTCATAGCTTGTGGCTGAAAATGGGACGAAAAACAGTTGAGGAGATCGGGCGGATGAACGGGAGGTGGCCAGATGGATCCTCGCTAGCAGTGGGGGGCAGTCCAGGGTATTATTCAGAATCTTGTATAGGGGCACGAGGTCCGCGTAGCTCCGTCTTCACTCGAGGGTTACCAGATTGCATCTCTCCAAAAGCAGCTCATAATTGATATTTTCCGATTTGATCCCTATCTTGTACGCAACATATCGCAGGAAAGTAAAGTAAAGAACGCAACGGACCCTGCTGAAAGCCGGTATGAGCGTCCGTTTTGTTTGTATAGCGGATAACGTACGCAAGTCTTGAAAACGCGATTCCTCCCGAGTCGCTCAGTGGAATTAGGCGTTCGATGTCTTAAAATGTATATAATTACTTGTTTCACTTCACGGTTTACCTTAACAATTGCATTAACAGGATTCAAGATTGGTATCCTTAAAGCAGGCTACCCTTAACACTGACCACTCATTGCGTCTAAACGTATGAAGAATAAGATTGCCCCCTGACGGCAAACTGCCACAAACGAGGAAATTCCGACCTCGAGTTCTCCCACTACCGTCACATCAGTTGTTCGAGGGCTTACGGCGGCTTTCAATTAAACGAAACGTCCAATAAACCGGAGGCTCCTTAGGAAGCAAATAAACCGCGTGGTAAACGGAAGGGAAGCGGACGGGTCGGATGGCGAAGCCCCGGACAATATCCTGCTATCCGACGCAGTTCAGTAAATTGGAACTCGTTAGTAGCGGGAGAAACTGGGGCTAATGAAGGCTAATCCGTGAGGCTACACGTCCCGCAGGCGAACAAATGCGATTTCAAGGAAACAGGGCGCCCCACCGCTGAGAGTTAGTTGTACAGGATTGGTTTTGTCCTGGAATAAGACGATTACAAGAGACGGAAAGACTTTCAAGCAGCATCTTCGCATGACAAATGAACTCACGTTTCGGAGAGAGGAATCACATTTAGAATCATACCTGCAACACCCAACCTTTATTAACATAAATAAAATTAACATAAATTATTATTTTATTAACATAAATAATAATTTTCAAGTTTAACAATTTACGTTTTTGCTTCCGAGTCTGCGAAGCAACGGAAGCCTTGTGTTCACTTTCGGGAGCCAAAAAATTTTTGTTGTCCCAATTCAAAATTTCCACTTGCATTTTGCGTTTCATAGCCTACTGAACAAATTTGGTTCCGTGTCTGTCGGTCTGTCTGTCTGCCAGTCTATTTGTCCGCCTTTCCTTGTTACAACCATAACTTCCAAAATTTTGAGTGAATTTTGCTCATATTTTGAGGGCTATGCGGATATGGCCTCTTGAGGTCCCTACGAATTTCACCTCATAATCAGCTGTGGACGTTAAAAGCTTCACATATCTGGGCAGCGTGGTATCGAAGAAGGGTGGCACAACTGAGGACGTAGCGGCACGAATTGGAAAGGCAGATGCAGCTTTTGTCCAGTTGTACCCAGTTTGGCGCGCTCGAGAGATCTCAATAAAAACTAAACTGATCATCTTTGGCTCAAATGTGAAGGCGGTTCTCCTGTAAGGCTGCGAGACTTGGAGAGTAACTAAAGGAGAGATGAACAAGCTCCAAGTCTTTGTCAACCGATGTCTCAGGCGAATCTTCCGCATCTTCTGGCCTAATGTGATCTCCAACCAAGAGCTATGGAGGAGGGCGGACGAGTCCCCTATCGACGCCCAAATCAGGAAAAGGAAATGGAGCTGGTTGGGACATACCCTCCACAAGGACCAAGACGCAGTTGAGCGTCACGCCCTAAACTGGAATCCCCAAGGGAGGCGGACGAAGGGACCTCCACCTACAACCTGGCGTAGAAGTGTGGAAGCGGAGGCTCTGGCGGCGGGGAGGTCCTGGGGTCAACTGAGGTGCCTGGCGCAGAGCAGGGTCCGCTGGCGGTCATTTGTCGAGGCCCTTTGCTCTGACGAAGAGCTGTAGGAAATAAATTTTCCGTCCGTACGCTGTACCAAACGGCTTGAGCAAAAAATCTGAAATTTTCAGGAAAAATCAATGTTGGTCCGACAACGCCCCAATTCTTTAGCCAGCACTCTCACTTAATTTAAAGTGCCCTTAAGGGTTGTCAACGTTTTGTAAAATCCCTAAAAACCTAAAAAAAACCAAGGCGGCCCAAATTTAAACTTTTTTGAAGAACTTCCCATGAGGAATCGAATGAGCCCTTCCCCAGGTCCGTAGCTCAAACCATTCCCATTGTATGGCCCGATTTATGGTGCCAACATTTGCATCCACATTCACTACATCACTAGGTTACTGCAATCAAAACAAACACAACAGAGTTTTTTTTTTAATCGCAGTAACCTAGTGATGTAGTGAATGTGGATACTGGAGTGAACTCCTAAAAGGGTTTATAGCCGATACACGGGTTGAAGCATTCTGATAGGCATCAAACGCTGAAAATTCTTTCACTGGGGTTTATTATTCAATTTTCATTCATTTGGCTTGCATTCATGATTTGAATTTCTACTAAGCTTTGGAGTGTGCGTGTTTTACAGGTGATAGAGCGATTATTGAATTTCAGAAGATATGCATAGAGCACGTAAATCTGTTCTCAAACCAAAATACCTATTTGGATTGATCAGATGATCATATCTGTGTGCCTCCTCTACATCAGTCTACCTCTAGCTACATCGTTTAAATTTGGATTTGGGGAAGTTTTAACGCAATACGAGTGCTAAAGTGACTTGATAAATTATAGATGTTTTTATTTTGGGGGGTATTGTGGGGAAAAACGCTGCAAATCCTTTCACTGGGGTTTATTATTCAATTGGCTTGCGTTCATGATTTGAATTTTTACTAAGCTTTGGAGTGTGTTTCACAGGTGATAGAGCGATTATTGAATTTCAGGAGATATGCAGAGAGCACTTAAATCGGTCCTCAACCAAAATACCTATTGGGATTGATCAGTTGATCATATTTGTGTGCCTCCTGAAATTCAATAATCGCTCTACCACCTGTGAAACACGCACACTCCAAAGCTTAGTAGAAATTCAAACCATGAATTCAAGCCAAATGAACGAAATTGAATAATAAACCCCAGTGAAAGAATTTGCAGCGTTTTCCCCCTTTTTTACGTTATTAGCATTAAATAACCGTAAGAATTCTTCGATGTGCATGTTCACTGTTCACACAGAATTGCTATTGTGCGTAGTTAACGGTCTGATGGTGAACAAACCCACATCACAGATGAACTAGAACTAGAGAGCGGTTTCCCCTCGATTTCAAAACGAAATGGATGTCAGGGCGAGGGACAGATAGCCGATTGTAACTCGGGGATCGCTGACTGCACTGAATGCCTTCCTCCCCCGTCACGGGAAATAAATTAGCGAACTGTGTTCAACTCTCTTGTAAAATAGCTGACGTTTTCAATTGCTGGTGCCCCCGTATCGATCGCTCCCCAAGCGCTAATTAATTGTAATTGCTCATTAAGAACCAATGAGTGTTTTAATGGAATAACTCATTTAATGCAAAATTTTGGCAAAAGTCCCAGATAGAGAACACTCTGAACTTTTGAGGGCCAGATCAAGTTAAAACTTATGAAAAATAGATCGAAAATGGCTGACTTGTCTGGGAGGTGAAATGTCTCACCGCCAAATCGCTCGGGTAGCAAATGTCTTAACTAAACAGCAAAATCTGTTTAATAGCAGATATTTTAACCAAACAGTTGACTGAATAGATTGAATGACTCCCCGATTCGGATGCACAATATTCTCAGCCTTTCAAAAGTGAGGGAACGAGGGGTAATACCGTGTACTTAACTTTGGAAGCATACAGTTGAGGGACAGAAAGTCATAAAAATGTTTTACTTGCACGGTGGCTCTAGAATTAATTAAATTTTCGATATCAGAGAATTTTCTTTACATAAAAGGTTTTTCAAGAGAAAAACAGCCGTGAATGTGAATAAAGTGCTTTGGGCGGCATTTCCCATACTTTAGGGTAATGCCGCTCACACTGTGGGGTAATGACGCCCAACCCTGGGGTAATTCCGTGAACTGAATTGTAATCCCCTCTCATCCGTCGTTCAACCCATTCTTTCCAAAATTAGAAGGTTAAATGGATTTATAACTATAAAAAACGTGAAAACTGTCAATAAACTTTATTTAACATGAACGATGACTTAGAAATAGTGAGTTTATACTAGTAGTTAGTTTATAAATCCATCTAAATTTGGCGCTTTGTTAGTTTTTTTGTTCTTATCCACCTTTTTTTGACGTTTTGCTAAGAGAACATAACAGAACAGAGAAGAGTGGTTAGCCCAAATTGGCGTTCCACCGTTGGATTTTTACTAGTGCACAAAATTTGAAATCCAATACATACGAAGTAAGAATTGAGTTGAGGGACCATGTGATCGACCAACTTCCGATTGAAGATATCAGATTCGCCAGGGTCATCTTTAGTTTCAACATCCCCAGACTCTGTGCATTCACAAGAATGGTGGTAATTTTGAACGGTTCACATACAAATATCATTATTTAGCTCTGTGAGAAGGTTGTCCAAAACCGAGTTACCATAGTGAATGTCGTTGACTTGTCAATGACAAACCCTCAAATTGTGATCATACTACATAAAATTTATTTAATTCATTGTTGGGGAGACCTGGGTATGCTATCATCGTATTTAGTGTAAAAAAAATTAGCGAATCCACCTCTAAATTAGTTTATTATTCAATAAATAAATCGCTCTGAAAAACAATTTTCTAACGCCCCCTGAAAATTGCATGGTTTACGTTTCAAAGGGTCCACAATCCACAATCCACAATCTGCAATAAAAAATTTTGGTCCGACCGTACGCCGTAATTCACGTTTTCTCTCTCAAACCTGGAGCAAAAAATCTGAGGACTTTTTTTGAAGAACTTTCCATGAGGAATCGAATGAGCCCCTCCGAACGTCTGTAGCTCAAACCATTCCCGATGTATGGCATGATCTTATGCTGCCAACATTTGCATCCACATTCACTACACCACTAGGTTACTGCGATGAAAACAAAAAGAACAGCGTTTTTTGGATTGGACTGATTTGGATTGATCAGTTGATCATATTAAATATCACACAAATTTTGTGTGCCTCCTGAAATTCAATAATCGCTCCATCACCAGTGAAACACGCACACTCCAAAGCTTAGTAGAAATTCATATTATGAATGCAAGCCAAATAAATGAAATTGAATAATAAACCCCAGTGAAGGAATTTGCAGCGTTTTTTGAAAAAACCTCACTTGTCCTGGAATAAAACACACGGTTTTTCTTGAATTCTAACATTTTTTTCTTCAAAAAGTTTCCTTTAAAGAATAAAAAACTTGCTATACCTTTGCCAATCTAAGACTTATGGCGAAATTGTTCAGAATTCCAGGCCAATACTGATGAACGCTTAAGAAAATGAGTTTTTCGAAGACTTGACGAATTTAACTTTTCGGGACAATTAGTCACCCTCATGTTCTCTTAAAAAACAACCGTAAACGTAAAAAACAGGAATTTCAACGCTATTAACAATGTTGTACTCCCATTTGCTTGTAATCTTCATATTATGAGAGTCGTGGCCTTCTTAGTAGGGATGTCAATAAAATATAGGTATATCAAAATATCGATATTTTTGGACGATATTTTCTGTTCGATACATTGACATTAAATGTATTCTATCGGATCCGATATTTTTCAGTCGTAAATCATCATATTAACCGTATCATATCAGATGAGGTAGGCAAATCGTAGGTAAAAAGGGTAGGGACATCTTGGAGACTTGGGTTCTAGCCAGTTCAAGTTTTACTGGAGAGCACAACAATTAGAGGGTTTTCCTCACCTCTATCCCCAACCAATATTGGTTTTATTAGATTTTTCAGTTTTCCTTCTTACTTCACTTACATTGATTTTACAACCCTACGTAATATTGAAAATTTACTTCCCTGGATCCTGAACATAATTATTATCATGAATAAAGTTTCATTGAAGTTTTGAGTGGTTGAATCCTTCACCTGCAGTAGAATGAAATTCAATAATGCATTATTATTCACTGGATTCATACGTAATTCGGATTAAAGTTTGGAAAAAATATCGATGACCGAGAAATATCAATATTTTGCTTGGATATAATCGAATCACTAAAACCATACTTTTTAAAAATATCGATATTCGATACTTTATAAAGTAAGATGACGTATTCCTTACAATTGAGGGCCTTTTTGTCGGCAATTATTGCAGAATACTTGGGTGAAGTTTGAAGGATATACCAAGGAGTGTGACACCCTACATATTCCATATACATAGATATGTGCACCTAGGCGTTTCCTACATACCGTTCACCTTTTGCTCAGCCCTTTCCAGTGTCTGTAAGCAGATTTTTAATGAATCGTGTTGCAACTTACGTAAAACGTTTAAAGAGATGGGTTTCTCGCACTTGTCGAGCGTCTTTCGTGTAACCTGATTTCTAGAGGTAAATTCACTTAATGGAGATCTTGTTTGAGCTAGGTAATGCTCTTTGTACGCTCCCTTTCAACCCAAAACCCCTTTCATACTAAAGATTTCATATTCGCTGAACCACAATTTTACCCTAAAGATTACTTACTTACGAATCATATATGAACAATGATTGAATGGGAATGAGTAATTACGTAAAATTACTGGCTTTTTTGGGGGGCCCCACCCCCAACACATGGGTCATTGTCATATTATACGACCTTTTGCCTTTCCTGGACCATGTAATATGGGTTGACGAAAAGATAGACTTTTTGAACAAAATTTGATGTGGAAAATGAGTAAGTATAGATATTTAAGACAACAAACGTGAGTTCCGGTTGTCAGTTCTTGCATTATTACAACTTTTGGTTGATTATTCAATAATAAACCATTGTAATCGCTCTTGAAAAAAAATCAATATTGGTCCGACAACGCCCCAATTCTTTAGCCAGCTCTCTCACTTAATTTAAAGTGCCACTTAACGGTTGTCAAAGTTTTGTAAAATCCCTAAAAATCTCAAAAGAAATCAAGGCGTCCTAAATACGATTTTTTTTTAAGAACATTCCATGAGGAATCGAATGAGCCCCTCCCCAGGTCTGTAGCTCAAACCACACCCGATGTATGGCATGATCTTATGCTGCCATCATTTGCATCCACATTCACTACATCACTAGGTTACTGCGATCAAAACGAAATCGACAGCGTTTTTTGTTTGTTTTGATCGCAGTAACCTAGTGATGTAGTGAATGTGGATACTGGAGTGAACTCCTAAAAGGGTTTATGGCCGATACACGGGTTGAAGCATTCTGATATGCATGAAACGCTGATATTTGAATAGACTGTATGTACGTGTCACAAGTGCCATAAAACCATTAAAAAAACGCTGCAAATTCTTTCACTGGGGTTTAATTTTCAATTTCATTCACTTGGCTTGCATTCATAATTTGAATTTCTACTAAGCTTCGGAGTGTGCGTGTTTCACAGGTGATATAGCGATTATTGAATTTCAGGAGATATGCATAGTGCACGTAAATCTGTTCTCAACCAAAATACCTATTTGGATTGTCAGTTGATCGTACTTGTTTGCCTCCTGAAATTCAATAATCGCTCTATCACCTGTGAAATACGCACACTTCAAAGCTTAGTAGAAATTCAAATTATGAATGCGACCCAAATGAATGAAATTTGATAATAAACCCCAGTGAAAGAATTTACAGCGTTTTACCTATTGGGTAGCGACATTTTAAGAGCACTTCCTTGCTAACAAAACTCAACTCACTGCTGTCATCCAGGCAATGTGGCCACTTGTAAACTGGCACCAGTTAACCCGGTGACTCGCCTTTTGACTACCTACACCAAGCTTTGAAACCTCCGGTGTGGCCTTAGCATTAGTGGTAGAGAAGGTCTCTATAGTAGCACATATTAGAGCTAAAATGAGTCACACTGCATAGAACTCTTGTACGGGAATGAGTGATGATCAATACCAACTCACTCTAGTGGTAAATGTTGGAACTAAACAGTATAATCTCTCTAGTTGCAAATAGTGAAATCAAAAAGATTGGATGACTAAATAGATCACATGAATCCCCGATTCCCCAACCCATGTATTAAAGTGTTCCTAATCACGTACTCCAGTATTCCCGTACTATTTATTATTATAGAACCTAATTCACAAGTATTTCTCATGCACAACACTTTAATACTTTTGAAACCACTCATCCAACCAATAGGGGAAGTCGTCCTCTTTTTCGCTGTCGGTTTCTGGTAGATCCTCGTTGCAGTCCTTGATGATTTCATAAGGAATGACTTTCGGGAACTCCGGCGGACCGTCTTTCGGCCATTTCCTGAATTTAGATCGAAGACCAAGAGCTTTGTCTCTGGCTTTTTCCAATTCTCGAACATCCTTGAAGGAATGCGTGAAGAAAGGTCTTAACGGAGCTTTTGTGGGTGGCGGACCTAAGATTGGCATGTTGACGAATGACAAGGCAGCTGCCGACTTTGCTCTGTCTCGGTCAATTACCTGAGAATTAACATATGATGTCGCTTTGTCTCTTTTGAAATCCTTCAAAATTCCGATAGATCGTGATCTAGATTTTATGAATCCTCCCGCATCCGAAGCAACCGATTTCCTCAATTGCTGAACGGATTGGTGGACGCTTTCCGTAGTACTTTGACGGAGTGATGAATTCGAATAGAAAGTTCCTATTCTGCTATCTGCCACGGAAGGCTCTCTTTCATCAAGCCCTTCCCCTTCCTCCTCTTCGTCCATCAATTCTTCGTCAACGATCTCCGATTCTTCTACAGGAGGCTCTGGATCCGGGAATCCCTTGTACCACGATTGCGCGAACGGCAACTTAATTCCACGCGGCGAAATCATTTCCAAATCCTGGTCCAGATGACGGCCGATTCTCCTTAAAATGATGTCGATCCTCTCAGATTTAACGGTCTTGAACAATTCATCGATCCTACCACACCTATTCACATCCTTCAACACTTGCAAGGCTTCCAACTCAATGAAATCTGACTTCAACTTCTCTCCGGATTTTTTCATAAATTCCTGATACGAGAAATCTATCATGTAAGCTGATCCTTCATACCTCTCTTCTCTCTCGCGGGAAGCATCTAATCTTGATTTAAGAATCACCTCTTTCTGTTTTGCTAAAATAAGTTTATCCACTACAGCATCAAAACCCGTGACAAAAGCTGTTTTGGACATTATAGAATGAATATCCCTTACAAGTATGTATTTATTTCTTGGTTTCATTTGAGCTGTGGCCCACACAAAAATTTGCATCAGTTCTCGAGTTGTGCTCTCCTCTTCGGCCATAAGTCTCTCTATACTTCTTTCTTCCTTCAGTTCTTCCGGGAGTTCAACGTCCAGTTCTTTAAACCCAGACCAAAAATCCGTAGGATGCACGTTGGGATATTCGTAAGTTTGTCTCCTTACCGTTTCAGCGTTTTTAAAACACATCCTTTCCATCTCTCTTACTGTTGTAAATGGAATTCCACACTCCATGAGATTGATACGCTTTAGAGTGTAATTATGTTCAAGTCCTTTCATCAAAGCTTGTGCGGCAAAATCAGAAAACTGATTCACACTTAAATCAAGGACTTCCAGACATTTATTGAAATACAGAACGATCCCGAAGTTATATCCCGAGATGTAAGTCAAGCCTGTTCCACTCATGAACAACCTTTTCGGGTATTTTTTCTTTTTTGCCAGCAAAGCTGCAACGGCTACACCACCAGGGTCGCCAATTGGATTCATAGACACGTCCAAAATACGTAATTTGCAATCTTTTAGAACAATAACGTGAAGCAATCGTATGAAACCGTCTGTCCCTATATCGTTATTCTTTAAACATAGAACTTTCATTTGTTTCTTCAATAGGAGGAGTCCGGTCACGCTAACCATGTGATCATTATTGAGAAACATGTGGGAAAATTCAGCTTCGCTGAAATATTCCAGGTTATCGAGTCCGAAAATGATTGATTCTAGCTGTTCAGGCGTTACTTTTGATCTAGTGAGTTTAAAGCAGTATAAATTGACGCATGCTGAAAGTGCGCGCCCTAAGTTGAGAGCGTCCTCGTTTGTTACTTTCGAAAATTTCAGCTCTTTATGCATGTAAAAATTGTTGTACCCGAAAGAGAATGTCAAATGCGTCAAATAAGTGAGGAACTGAAAAACGGGCGCCAAAGGGAGGCGAGTTGTGGATCCAGGCATTGGGAAGAAGTTTATGTTTCGGTTGAGGAATTCGCTCAAAGTCATTTCAGACAAGATTCCATCCATATCGGAATCGTCCTCACTGTCTGAAGAGCTCATAACGTCCACTGCGGCCGGCCAAGGGGGAGAGCTGAGCTGTTTGATTTCCAACTTGTAAATCCACTGTTTGATTCTTCGCGCCAACCGGCAGATGTCTTTGATTTTACACCGGTCCGGATCCTGACCCGCCAGACACTCGGCGAAATACTTCTCCAGGAAATAGCTTTTCCAACTCTTTCCGTGAGACCAGGGCTTGTGGTAACCGGTCCATTTGTGCTTCGTCCAACGTTTCCAAAACTCTTCATCGTCTGCACAAATCAACATTACATAATTATTCTAATTGTAAATCAGCCAGCATAAGAGATGTGTAGAGGAAGTTTTACAAATAAGGGCTACCATTGTGTTTTTCATAGGAGATGACCATAACCTTTTTCTTTTTAATAGATAGAATTTTGCCAAGGTACTATCTCTAAACATTTCTGTGACCTACCTTGGCCTGAGATAACATGCTGTGGGCAGTAAAAACCGTTAACCAAAAAAAGTCAAATTTGAGGTTTCAGATTATTGCGGGAAATATGTGCTACCAGGGTAACATGACAACAAATGAGAATAAATCGCTATAAAATAATAAAATCGCTATAAATCTAACAAAATAATTTTAATCTTCAGAAAATCTAACTTGCAGCGTTTTTTGGCCAAATGAGGATTTAAAGTAAAGAAAACTAGGAAGGTAGTCCTAATTTAAAATGATATAAAATCATTTTGAAAAGTTAAGGAATTATTGACAAAATGCTGCAAATTCTTTCACTGGGGTTTATTTTTCAATGATTCATGATTTGAATTTGAATTTCAATTTCATTCATTTGGCTTGCGTTCACGATTTGAATTTCTACTAAGCTTTGGAGTGTGCGTGTTTCACAGGTGATAGAGCGATTATTGAATTTCAGGAGGCACACAAATATGATCAACTGATATTTTGGTTGAGAAGTGATTTAAGTGCTCTATGCATATCTCCTGAAATTCAATAATCGCTCTATCACGCACACTCCAAAGCTTGGTAGACATTCAAATCATGAATCATTGAAAAATAAATCTCAGTGAAAGAATTCGCAGCGTTTTTTTTTAAAGCGATTCCAATGGAAAAATATTCTATTTGAAAATTTTAAATTTCGTATGACGGAGCGTGCATATCAGAATGCTTCAACCCGTGTATCGGCTATAAACCCTTTTAGGAGTTCACTCCAGTATCCACATTCACTACATCACTAGGTTACTACAATTAAAAAAAAAAAAAAAAAAAAAAAAAAAAAAAAAACCGTAGTTTGTTTTGATCGCAGTAACCTAGTGATGTAGTGAATGTGGATGCAAATGTTGGCAGCATAAGGTCATGCCATACATCGGGAATGGTTTGAGCTACGGACCTGGGGAAGGGCTCATTCGATTCCTCATGGAAATTTCTTCAAAAAAAGTCCAAATTTAGGGCGCCTTGACTTTTTTGAGGTTTTTAGGGATTTCACAAAACTTTGACAACCCATAAAGGGCACTTTAAATTAAGTGAGAGAGCTGGCTATTGAATTGGGGCGTTGTCGGACCAATATTGATTTTTCCTGAAAATTTCAGATATTTTGCTCTAGCCGTTTGGGAGAAATCGTGCGTACATTGCGTACGGCGGACGGACGGAAAAAATTGTATTGCAGATTTGGATTCTATACCCTTTAAAACGTAAACGAGGTGCAGTAACTATTTAAAAAAAATTAATACTTGATAGGTGTTGTGTAAATATTTTGAAAAATGGTTTAAAATCTCACGTAGAGCTCTAGCAGCATGACCGACATCTGTCGTATCCAAATCAATGATCGAACTCAGCGCTTTCAAATTATTTTCTGGCAAGTATTTTGCGTATTTCCACATCGTAGAGAAACCTTTGGCGTAAGCCGCCAGGCACAAGTCGATCAGAGACGGAGGTGTGCCGAAGTTCGGAAGATCTTTCTCTTCTCCGGGTTCTTCC